>VXCM01002074.1:0-97661 GCA_014773175.1 Lucifuga dentata
AATACTGCATTTGTAGTACTCTTCCTTGGCATGAAACCATACTGCTGCTCAGAAATGCTGACTTCTTCCTTCAGTTCATGGATAGTATTCATACTCATTGCTACTCTGTTCCCTCCATGTCCATTAACACCTTTCATATCACTACTTTACGATGCTGCAGTGCTCTGCGTGACTTGTTTAAAATAGAAGGATCTGAGTCATGAAAGAGCCTACAGGCCAGCCATTTACTTCTCTGTTTAATGGTGTTTGAGCAGCACTTTTACATGATCCTTAAAATGCACAGCAGCAGTGAAAATCTGGCTGGGTTGGTTGGTGAAGGTGGAACACGGTGAAGATAGAGAGAAGGAGGACAAAGCTACCTCTGTCCTTGCTTGCCTTTTAACAGTCTGGCTGGTTTGAGGTGAGCCATAGTCTGGCAGACTGCCATCTCCTCCTCTCTGGTTCAGTTGGTAATCATACATACATTTCAGCTTCTTCTTGTCATCTATTTGGGGATATGCGGAGCTGATCCAACATAAATCAGTGTCCTTAGTCTATTCATCTCCATAGTCTGGTGTTGTGGAAGACTCAGTATAGCACATAATATCTCTGGTTTGTATAATTTGTTGATGTCAGTCTCAAAACCTGTATGATCTGTTACTTACATTCTGTGTAAGAACATATGTAATATACAGTATACTGTATATAGAACTGCCAGTACTTAGCTACTGTGTGCATGCTATGTGATATCTTTCATTATCTGCCTATGTTTCATCAGAGCAAATGACATATTTCTTATACCTGTTATTCAATATTCTATGAATCTAATACCACATCTTACGGTGACAGACAAGACTGGAATCTTAAGGCAGGTTTATTTTATGGTAGGCATAAAAAGGCTTGAGGATCTCCTAAACAGATTGACTCATGGGATCATGAAAATAACCAGTAACACTTGTCATGTTTTTCAAATGAGGCAGCTGTGATTTTTAAATGCCCTTTGTATATTTGACCTGCTATGCAAAATGAAGCTAAATGTTTTGCTGCTGCAGTGCATACATGTGGATTTATAGGATTCTATTCAGAGCTGGTTTCAGCATTATCAGATTTCAGTTCTGTCAACACCAACACTAACAAAGATTATGTATAGTTCAGAGTCTGAACTACATATGGTAAGAAATTAAAGTTTGTAGAGAGCATGTTTAGAGCTTCATAGTTCATTACAAGTTATAGATAATTATTTTTTTTGAAAATCTATAAAGCTAAAGAAAAGAACAACTTAACTCATACAGTTTACTCCTTTCCTTGTCATCAGCTCCGTTGATGTCATGTCCTTCCCTCCTTTATCTCCCCTCTTTTCTATTTCTGTCATGTCTTTTCATCACTTTTTTTTTTCAACCCAGTTGTTTCAGACATGTGGCAGCCCCAGAGAGGGAGGAACCAGCACCACAGGACTGGAAGATATCATGAAGAGAGGGAAGGTTATAGTGGAGGACAGGATTGGATCCAACAATAACAAACTAGAGAAACTGGTTAGTGTTTACTTCTGAATCTTTGTTCTTGCTATTGCTCTCTAATGGCCTAATCAGTCCCATTTACACTGATGCTTTATGACGCAGGAGCCATTACTGATTATGGTCAATTAAATCCCTTTTGCTGTTCATTTCACCTTCACACAGAAAACTGTGGGATGATTACATTAGAATGAATGCTTGGATGGATGAGTGGATCAAATGCATGAGTGCCTCAAATTATTGAGGAAGTAGTGGAGCTTTTCTTACTCACTTTCTCTTGTATGTTTTGTTTTTAAGTGTATCTTCATGATGTGATTTTGGACAAGGTCATGAAAAGCTCATGAACATACTCTCATCAACTCTGCCTCAGGTTTCTGATGTATCTGGCAGATTGAGGGACATGCAGCCATACTGGGTTTCTCTTCCAAGTGTCCTCTGCAGTGACAGAGTGGCTACAGGAGCTGGGGCAGAGGAGAAGTGTTGGAATGGCATGAACCGTGCCAGGTATCTACCATAAAGATATGGAGTAATGTATTGCAAAATATGATATCTCAAAGGACCATACCAGTGATCGTGCATGTTTAAGCCTATAATCCGCATATATGTTACATTACTGACAATTTCCAAAACATAAACTGTATTTTAGTTTTCCTGTTATTTTTCAAATCCTCTAGTCTTTCAGAATCAAATGTTCAGGTGATACACTAAAATTCAATGTTTTGCCTTCTTATGCACAATTATAAAATGCACAGTTGTTTTAATTTCTCGATGAAATCCGTCTTCTCCTGGGGCTATTCCCAAGCAGAGATATATATTGCCTTGGATCAGTTAAATGAAGTTACTTAGACAAAAAAATCGACATGAAGTCTTTACAAGTTGATTTTTATAGTATACGGAATGAACTGAAACCAATGGCAGTCAGGAAGAAAGAAAAAAGAAATTCTGAAATTTACAGCCAACGTATATTTTGGGAAATTATCACTAACGTTATGTGTATGTGGATTGTATTTACTGGTCTCAAACATGCATGATCGGCGGTATGCTCCTTTAAAGTGTAAAAATGGACACATAATCTTCCAAAACGACTGCTATGAATTTATCACACAAGATGGATTACTACTGAGATGGTGAGTCATCTCAAGACTATTGCTAACAAAACAGATGTTGTTTTGGAATGCTGTCAACTACATTTACAGGGATTAATGGTGATGAGAAGTGTGAGATTATGTATTTCACCTCTGAAGTGTGTGCATATTTTGTGACAGATACCTTCCGGAGGTGATGGGTGATGGCCTTGCCAGCCAGATCAACAACCCTGAAGTGGAAATTGACATTACTAAGCCAGACATGACAATACGCCAACAGATAATGCAGCTGAAAATCATGACCCACCGCCTAAAGAATGCTCTCAATGGCAATGATGTGGACTTCCAAGACACGAGTGAGTACATTTACCTGGGCACACATGGGGAGTCTCTCTCATAGTGCTTCTATGACAAAAAAAAAAAATTGCTTCCAAGGACCATTCAAGAGAAACATCNTCTCTCATAGTGCTTCTATGACAAAAAAAAAAAATTGCTTCCAAGGACCATTCAAGAGAAACATCAAGATTGAGGCTGCTTACACATGAGCAGTGGTGAAATTACACTATGGTAAGCATCGCTCACCTCACTGCCCACACATGCGATGCTCTGTGCTTTGCTCAGCGCAACACAAAGCAAGACAACACACATAATCAAGAAAGGCCATTAGCTTTGGATGGCTGTTACCTACATCCAAAGTTAACTCCAAATGTTATGTTAGTAGCTAATGTAACATTTCAATTATGAGCAGTTTAAAAGCCCTGGTAACCCTGTCTTACTGCTGACATTTCACCATGCAATTGCCTTTTGGTTCAGATCATGGTTTAATTTTACATTTGTTATGTTACTGTTTACAGTACATGACACATTTTGTCACAGCTACTTACTGTAGGTCATACACAGCTATTTCCTCATTGGCTGCTTGTTGAAAAGATCACAGGCAAACTGGTCAACGTTGAATTTGGTGAAACTTTGAGCAGAGTGGAAAAGTGAAGAATCCGGATGTGAATCCGAGGTTGAGAGGCACTGCTCAAATCCATAGTAAAGAATGGGCCGCCCAGTGTAGTGAATATACTGTATGCCGCTGCTCATATGCAAGAAACTGAAGATTAATCTTTCAACAAGCCTGATTCTGTCCATATGAGGAGTTAGCACACTTGTATCTAAATAAGCTACATCAACTCTCTAAGTGGCAAAAGGCAGTACTATTTTGGAATTTAGCTGAAGTTATGTTAGGAAAAAAAAATGTTTGACCTAAATAGAATGTTGTTTTGAATAATTGAGGTCATATTTTGTCCCACATTATGTAAATAACATTGGATGATCATTTTTTTTCTTAGCTTGCACCTGGGCAGTCAACCTTGTATTTGGTTGCTGTTACATAAGCAAACATACCCGTGTATGTGGCAATCATATGATTCTGTTAATTCTATACATATAGCAGCAACATGTGTACATTTTATAAGTGTTGTACCATTCTGCTTATGTCCTTAACCTGTTCTGTAGGTGATGATGTGAGCGGTTCAGGAAGTGGCATGTGTGCTGATGACATCTGTTCCCGGGCCCCACGCCTCATAGTCCCTATCACTGACCGACCCAAACTCTATGTCCACGTTCCAGAAAGCAAGAAGGTGGAAAGCTTGGCAAACCAGAATCTCCCCTGCATCACCGTTTACCTGCTTTCAGTGGTTGTGTTGCTGCTTCGACGATAGGGGAATCTACGAACTGGGACTGAATTTGGGACACTGGGGGGGTGGAGAAAAGATGAAAGGCAGGGAGGAGAAGTTGGGGGTTAGTTATTTTGCCAAAACGAATATAAAGATATAAAAGTACTTGGATGAACTTTCTTTTAGTTTTGGATTACAACAAAATGGAATTACAAATATTCATAGATGTTTTGGCTCTGCTCTTGTCCGTTATTTCATGCTATATTATGACACCATTAGAGCTGGTCTTTTTGCATCTTCTAATATTTTATTTCTGGTGTTTGGGTTCTCTGAGATTATATATGTAAGACATAAATGACTATATTGCAAACAGTAAGTTGGTGTTGACACCACAGGGAGAGGAAAGAGAGGACTGGACTTTGCAGTGGTGATGATCCAGATTTTTTTTTTTTTTATTCCACTCCTTTAAAACAATATTTGTGTTCTGTAGAATTATTTATTTATTCACAGCCCCAGAGTGGTTTCACTACAGAAAAGGTATACAAACCACCAATTCAAATTAAATAAAGTATTAATGGCTTTTAAAGGAGGTTAATCTGGACAACACAAACCTCTTAAATGCATTAAGCTCACAACATCATCACACTTACACCCACTCACTCACAGAGAGGATGAGAGCACGCTGCGTCAGCACTTTCCACCATTTCATCACGTAAGCTGTAATAATAGCCGTGATCACACTCACAGACACGATCATCTACTGTGGGAGTAATGTGACCCATACACCAATCTGTCTATCCACTCATTCCTGCATTCTCCATGCCCTGCCCTGCTGAGGCAAATCCCTCTCTCTCCCCAGGCCCTGCTGGCAATGTAGGATCAGATCAGGATTTTGGTGTACGCAAAAGGCATGTTAGCTAGACCAGGTCTCAGATGACAGTACCTTCCCACTATAGAGCACTGTATGGGGAATGGGGATGTCAGTTTAAGACTGTCTAACAGCCAAGGGTTAACAGTTTGTGACATTGGAATCATGACTATATCCTGTACACAGAAGCAGAAACCATGCTGGCAAGGAGCACATTTTTTGTTCATTTCTTTTATGTGCACAGCAAAGCAAAAATATAATCTGCATAATTTGTGCTCCATGCAAAGACCTCGTCTCCCTATGATTAGCAACCTGCAGTGATTTCTGTCATCAGTGATCTAGGTCAGGGTAAGTGCCACACCTTGGATAGCATGAACTGTACTATACCTATTTGTTCCATTGCAGACGGTGCACATAATTTTCATGGCCCTTAAGAATCAGGCATTTGTACTGGCCAGAACACTGTATTCTATATCTGTGTTTCTCTGTATTTCTTTCATATCTGCCTTACATTTTTCTGTACCTCCTCTATGTCAGTGCCACTTTCTTCCCACCCCCTACTCTTTCTTCCCCCTCCTCCTACTCATCATTTATAATGACCTTTAAAGTGTTCCCCATGCTTCTACATGACGGCGAGGCAATGTGACAATGACACAGTGCTTCGTTACATATCAGCCTTACTGGGAAAGATGTGGGAGCACAGTGTAAGGCTTTTCCTGATGAGAAGCTTGTTGGGAGGAAATATGTACCACATTTTAATTCAAAGAAATGTCAGAGCTCTCATTCAAGAATGCTTTGTGCAGGGTGAAGGGACAGTGATTGCATGCATATTTGTGTATGGGTGTGGCTGTGTGTGTATGCATGTGCTTGTGGGTGGATGTGTGTATTTGTCATTTTAGGATAGAGTGAAGACTCATTTACAAGCCTTTTTCAAATCATGTTTGGAGGACTCAGAGTATTGAAATGTACAGGATAACAAATCGCAGCAGTTGAAGATTAATATAGTTTCTTTTTCACAAATTAAAATTTCAAACTAATAATAATGCTTAGTCTGTATTGATGGTATTTGCACTTGTTAATATTGTAAATGGCAGTGAATTGCTACAAATTAGGAGGATACAAGTGAACGTGCTTTATGTACAGCATTGCTTGCACACTATGTGCGCCTATACATATGATAATCCTGCAGATCTGGTTAAATAGCTGTGGCATGAGATCAAAGTTTGTTGGATATGGTTCCTCAACTGCTCTGATGGGTGAGCTTTACAGGTCAATGGTATTTTGTTCTTTTCCATAGTGTTAAACAATGAATGCTATGTTGGTGTGTGTGTGTGTGTGTGTGCGCGCGCGCGCATGTGCATGCATGTCTATGTATGTGTCTGTTTCTCCATTGGTCCCTAGTTAAGAANGCGCGCGCGCGCATGTGCATGCATGTCTATGTATGTGTCTGTTTCTCCATTGGTCCCTAGTTAAGAAATCTGCCTGTGACTGCCTTTAACACTTTGTTTAGGGTTGGGGTCAGTTCAGTGATTTAAAAAGAGAGATAATGATATTAGAAGTTCCAGTAAAAATGCATTTTTAAATAGTGAACAAAATAGCAATAGCATCAAATGGGTCTCCTTTTTTGTGACCCTTTATTAAAGTCTGAATATGAATGTGAAAGTACAAGGTATGGCTTGTGACGAATAAGAAATGACTCCAACTGTGATGGTGACATTCCAGTTTAAAGACACTATAACAATTTTATACTCACAGCTTCAGTTTCAATGACTGCGTCACAATGTTGTCGGCTGAAATTTGCACAACCCTCCTTCTCTCCTCCTTCACCTTTTGATCTCATTAATTTGTTGCTCAAGTCTCCCTCCCTTTTATAAAAGCTGCACTTTTATGAGGCCAATAAATGGCATTGTCTGCACAGAGACATCACAAGATGGTCAATCAATACGTGAATCAACACCTTCCAGAAACGACTATTGATTAGGGATGTGTGTGTATGCAGATTGATAGGGCCCAGCAAGATGTCTCTTGTTCGACTATAGCAAAATAGTGTAAACACACAATGCCTCTAAGTATGAGAGGAAGCAGGAAGGAGAGTACTTCAGAGCGCTGAAAATTAGCTCCACAATCCTGTCCTCATTCTTTAAGTGGAGAAAATACAAAACTGATTGTCTAACCGAGCATTTAAAAACAACTTTCCTCTACACTGAGTTGAATGTGGCAGGCATTTCTGAAAGGTGCCAATTTATGAGGAAAAAAAAGTACTTTTAAATATCTTTTTTTTAAATTGTTTTATCTTTTTTGTTGTTGTTGTCAGAAATCTATGGAGAGTTGTGGTCATGGTTAAGATCAATGACAGAAAAAGATTGAAAACTACAAATGTCTCATTTGCTGTTGTTCTGAAATCTTGTGTCAATTATATACATTGTAAGATTTTCAAGATGCCTGCGTCCAATTTCTTTTAACACAGTGGTGGGTGTACTTTTACTGTATGAGTGTGTGTGTGTGTGTGTGTGTGTGTGTGTGCGCGCGTGTGTGTGCGCGTGTGTGTTTGACATTTACAACTCAAAATCTCTGTCATCTTACTAAAACGTATGATTACATTACAGTAAGATGACAGACATTTTGAGTTCCTTCTCTTAAATTACTATACCACTGTTTTGCATTTTTGAGCTTCATATATTAAATTTTCATACACTTAATGTGAATGATAATCATTCCCCAAAGCATGCTACTGGAATGGTGAATTTAAAAAATGTATTTCCTACCTTCCAGACTGCCATTGGTTTTAGTTCATTCTGGTACGCTATTAAAATCAACTTGTTGATACNACCTTCCAGACTGCCATTGGTTTTAGTTCATTCTGGTACGCTATTAAAATCAACTTGTTGATACTTTGAAACGTTCTTAGGATAGGTAATCCATCATCACGAACAAGGCGTATATTCAGGTAGTTTTCAAAGTTATGTAATTTTAGTATTTAAGGATAATAAAAAGCGCAGAGTGATCTGAAAATGCTTCCCAGTGGTGCATTCGAGCACTGTAGTGAAGAACTGACAACAGGAAGCATTTTCAGATCACTCCTCGCTTTTTATTGCACTTAAACAGTAAAATTACGTAACTTAGAAAAAAAAAAAGCTGAGCACACTTCTCGTTCACAATGATGGATTAAGAACGTTTCAAGTATCAACAAGTTGATTTTAATAGTGTACTAGAATGAACTGAAATCAATGGTGGTCTGGAAGGGAGGAGGTCTGGAAGGGAGGAGGTCTGGAAGGTGGGAATTTTTTTTTTTTTTAATTCACTGTTCCAGTAGTACGCTTTGGGAAATGGTTGTCAGTAATGTTACCTTATGAAAATTGAATATATTAGGCTCAAACACGCAAAATGGCTGGTATGGTCCTTTAAAGATTTTAAGTTGTCTGGGTCTAAGGCATCAAAGCAGCCTCAAACCAGGATGCTCTCTTCACAGTGCTTCAAGGTTGGGAATGAGGTTTTGATCTTGGGCGCACGCACAGTGCATTTAACCTACAGTGCCCTCCACAAATATTGGCATATTTGGTAAACTAAAAAGCAAAATGGGATGTGAAAAAAAAATGGTGGTGTCTGATCATAGTTTTGGAGACTTTCTGATCCCAAGACCCAACAAACATCTGTAATTCTCCAGGCTGTGATGCTTGGAGATTCTTTGGCCACTCATACCACCATCCTCACTGTGCGTGGGGTCAGTATAGACACGTCCTGTTCCAGGCTGATTTAGAAAAATTAGTTGTTTCACAATAAGAACTTCTTTTTCTTGTTGATTATTTTACTTTAATTAAAGGTACTATATTTATTAGTATTTTGAATGAAAGATCAAGAGAATAAACAGACATTTTTTTTTCACCATCCATTTTGCTTTTATTTACCAAGTGTTGGGTTGTCTCAAAACTGCCCTTAGAAAATGTGGATGGACTGTATCTATATGTTGAAGCATGTGCCACGCAGAGCTGAGAAGCTGCAGATTTTCATTCCAACCAACCTATTTGCACCTCACCCCCAATCAGAGAAGAAGCTAATCAGTGAATTCAGCTGGTGAAAGGTTTGGTTGAACTGAAAACCTGCAGCCTCTTAGCCCCACATGGAAGTGGATTGTACACCCATGCCTGAGTCCAATAGTGTCTGCTGTTGGTGAAGCAGCACATATCATCTGCTTAATACTGCCACCTAAAAGGGGCAATGTGCTCCAATGATTATGTCATAGATGACAGCTGCTATCTGGTCTTGCCACTCAGGAGAAACTGCCACATGTTCAGAACAGTGAGTGCTTTGTCTTGTCTCTGTCTAGACACTGAAATGATCGTCTCCTCCATGGTCGTTTTAACAAGCTACTGTATGTTTTAGTGAGGCCGTATGGGAGATTGACAGTGCGTTTTTCACGTACAGTAGTACTAATCATAAAAACACACCTAATATGTCTGTGAAAGCTAAAAGATTTTGTGGTTGTAGTGCAGAACATTAATGTTTCCATGTTTGTCATCAGGATACAAATCATGTAAGTGAAAAGATGAGAAAAGATTGACAATATCTAATCTGGATCTTCTTCTTCTTTTCCTTTCGGCTTTCCCTTCAGGGGTCACCACAGCGAATCATCTGCCTCCATCTAACCCTATCCTCTGCCTCCTCTTCTCTCACACCAACTAACTTCATGTCCTCTTTCACTACATCCATAAATCTCCTCTTTGGTCTTCCTCTAGGCCTCCTGCCTGGCAGTTCCAACCTCAGCATCCTTCTACACCTTTTCTCCACCCATTCCAACCTGCTTGCACACGTTCCACCCATTCCAACCTGCTTGCACATGTTAGACAATATCTAATCTGGATGATAAATTTAAAGTATGCCACAATATATGTTAAGTGCTACCCTCTCTCTAAACAGTGCCAAGATATGCAGTCTATCTTTCCAGGTTGACCCTGTTGACACCAGAGTCTGCTTGATGTCACTGCAATGGACAGGCAGCAGATTTAAAATCAGGACAGAACTGTTATGAAGTTTTGTGCTGTAAATTAGATGAAGCTTTAAGATGTAATCCTCATTTCTTCCTTGTTACATTCACAGTTGAAAAAAGTTTTTTTTTTTTTTTTTTCNTTTTTTTTTTTTTTTTCCCATTTTCAGGTGAACCGGCTATTGATTTTGCTGAGGCCTTTCACTTTCTCCTTTCCTCAACACACGTGCACATTCAAGTTATTCTCAGCCTTTTGACTTTCAGCTTGCCCTTTATTCAAAGTGTTTTTATGAGTGACCGATTCACACCTTTACATGTTAGTCCTATTTGAAGTATCAGCTCCACAGGGCAAATGACTGTCAATAAATCTCACTCTACAGCCTGTGCTGCCTTTACCTTCAGCCTTCAAGATGTCTGTGACATGTTACAAGCACTGTGCATTCAGTGGCTTATGATTAAAGGACACTATTCACAGAAATGGAATCAACAAACTTCTGAATATTTATTTTGGTAAGTCAACAACAAATTGGATGGATGTAACAGAAAAACTTTCCCCAGAAGCAGGTACAATTAAACAAATATTCCACCATGACCTTAATCATGGTGGAATATTTGATGATTTGATGTTTAATCTGTAAATTGAGCCAAAATTACTCTAAATCTACTAAAATTCCATACAGGGTTGCAAATGTATAATTTGTAACCATGAGCTCTTTTCCTTTTTGTCATTTCATTTTAGACTTGTTCTCTCCCCTATATTTCCTACTTGATCTACTCTTCAAGTACTTCTCTCTCTCTCTTTCTCTCTCTCTCTCTCTCTCTCTCTCTCTCCATTCCCCTCCACCCCCTACCCCTTACTCTCTCAGTTGTTATATAATGATATATAACTTGGTTATATTCTAGATCAAGGCTTGTGGATAACCATTTCTGTCAGATGACTGAATATTAGAGAGGACCCGCTCTGCAAAAATCTCTGTCTTAGGTTGTACAAATGAGCATGCTGCCACCCAATGGAAAAAGGGATTGATTACATGCTAAGGAAAAACATCAACGCAACCTGGCATCAAAGTAATTATGTTGGCATTAAAATTGACATTAGGGTTAAAAGGATGTGAGCTTTCTTAATTAACAGACAACTCCAACCTGACCACATAAAAATGCCCCAAAGCATTAACTTTTAAAAAATTTTATCCATCTTGACATTGCTGACATTAACAAATTGAATAATAAGAAATGTATTCTGATGGATGTAGTTAGTCACATGGAATATTTTTAAAGCATATAGCTTAATTTGTTATACAATTGTGGTGTCAGTTGAACTTTGTGAGATACAGCCTTTTGATTGGTTCTGAAATATCACTAAAATGTCAACATCTGTGCAAAGTGCCTGAAGTTTGGCAAGCATGTCTGAAAGCCCTTTCTAGAGAAGTCTGCCAAGCTGCTCAATCTACAAACTGTAACATGGTTATGACATCATAAACCTCACCCACCTAGTCTGGTATGGATTTTTTTGAGTTCTTTCTTTATAGTTTCAGAACTTTCCCTTATTAAATCAGAAAGATTAGCATGCAACGCTGTAAAGGTCAGATGAGTGGATGTGTTAAATCTTTACAAAGAGTGTGCTGAATCTCTGCAGGTTATTCCACAATCCACGTTTACTGTGAGTGCATTCTGTTTCAACTTGTCACCACTAGGGGTCAATGTTACCTTGTCTCACCAAGGTTGGCTTTATTTTTAGATGGTTGGAATTTTAAACTAGTCTAGCTACTCTCCTTAATTACAGAACTCCTACAGATGATATGCATTGAGGCAAAGGCCAGAACTAATTCAGTGTTAATTATGTGTGGATGTCTTTTACTTTGCTAAATAAAACAGCTTCTTGGCATATGGAAAACTCATTATGGGAACTACTGAGGAAATAGAGCTAATAAGAGACAGATTTGAGCCTAGAACACACACACACACACACACACACACACACACACACACACACACACACAGACCAATCATACAATCTTAAAAGCACACGTACAAAACTTAAAATAACCAGAAACAGCAAGTTCCTGTCAACTTTATCAAGTGTTTTATATGCCCATACTTTATATAGAAACGCCTGAAAACAGTGATTAAATTTATCTATTTATTTATTTATATTTATTTTTTTTTTAAAAAGGGAGTCAGTCTGAAAAACAGGCTTAGAAGAAAATAAAGATTTGTGAGCTTTTTAAATTCTAACAGAATACACAAGAAGAAGAATAAAATAAGAAATATAATCATGGTCATTTTTCTTTGACCTCTTCTAGTCAGTGTGGTAGAGTATAGTGAGAAAGGCTCTGCTGTTTTAGAGGCAGTCACATATGCAGTGGTGTTCCTGGGTTCCTTGGTGCCCGAGGCAAGACTACATTTAGCCCCATGCAGGACAAATGGAGAATGCTTTAATATAATAGCTACAAAAACATGTCATCCATTCCGAGCATTCTTGGTTGGGCTCTCAATGCTAAAGTTTGTATTGTTTTACTTTGAGGACTCCAGGATGCAAATCACCAAAATAAAAGTTGTGAGAAGATTTGAAACCATGATCCATGTATAATAAGATCCATTCTCTACCAACTTAGACAATCATAAATATGAAGCAGCTCAGTAACACGCTGATCTTCATTGGCTTTTACCTGAGACACACCTTACAACAATGCTACCTTAACGGGACACTGGTGTGCTGATTAAGGTAAGGGAAGCTTTATGAATGAGCTTCAGTTATCACAGGCTTATTTAGTGTGAAGCTAAATAAGCCTAAATAAGTGTGAAGCTTAGCTGTTTTTTTTTTTTTTTTTTTTTAATGAATCTAGCCCACTGTGTCAAGTTCAGCTTTGGTGAGCTTTCAGCCAATTGCAAACTGTAAAGAGTTGTGTCAAAATTTGAATTGTGACTATGTTTCTGCAGATAGAGACTTCAGTTTCTCTTCTTACTCTCTCTGGTCATGAAGGCTCACCAGGGCTGTGGATGGCTGAGTGGAAAAACACACAGACATTGGAGTTGTATGGATGGAACAGTGCTGGATCAATTCCCACTGGATGTAGGTGGGTCACATGAAACACACATGAGTGAGAAGTGAGAAATGGGGGGTGAAAAGCTGAAATCAAGGTGTCATAAATAAAAATGATGAATTCATTAAAACAAAAAGTAAATGGGTTGGTCAAAAGAAGGTCAAACCAAAAATAAAAAAAAAGGTTGAAAATGGTTGAAAGTAAACAAAAATGGCTATAAAAATGATTATTTCATACTCATTTTCTACAACTGGAATGTGTAGAAGGACAGAAGAAACAAGCTACTGTATAAAGTGGTGGAATATGGGTGGTTTTAGCAGTACTGGTAAGCTGCCTCATTTGATTCAATGCTAATTTCAAAATCACTTAATGGAGCTTTAAAAGATCAAAAGAAAATCAATTCCACAAATTAATAGGAAAATGGACTCTTCTTTGCAGAGGCAACACAGAAGACACGCCAGTGATTTTTGCTACGCATTACAGATACTTTAAAATTGATTGCTATGTTTAATAATTCAACACCTCAGGCAAACTGCACTAAAACGAATGAAGAGTTGTCCAAAATTATTCACAACAAATACTGCTTGTGGACTTATTTATAATAAACACAATATAAGCATTTCAGACATCAGTGCAAAAGAATTCCTATGAGGTAATTAACAAATCAGCAAACTGCACTGACATATAATGGGTGAAAATTAAAACTGACCTTGAGGTTGTGCAGACACAGCCATCAGGGAAAATGTGTGACCAAGTCCTCTATAGATAATGACCTCTGGTTCCCAAAGGTAACCTTGTACTTGGACAGGTGGCACTGTGCCCTCAGTGACAACAGCTGTTTGGCAGCATCAGACAAATTTTCACTCAGTCCTGGAAAATGGCAGCACTGCACCAATTTAGGCATGTCTTTTGGATGCAGCATACATGAGGTCATTAATGACCCATGCCACACAAATTGCAATTTCAACTCATAAAATCCACGGTCATTCATTTAATCCCAAATGTTGCAGTGCCAGCTAATTTTTCCTGCAGCTTGAGCTGATTCCTGTTGACGCTTCTTGAAACATAATGCTGACATTTGAGCTGCCCATAGGACTTTACCCATCCTCTGTGACCTGAAACAATCCATAATAACCTCTGACCCCTGACCTTCTCAGTTGTCATGTTGCTCCTGGAGTTGAGCCGGGTGAAGCTGGTGCTCTGGAGTGAGACTGGTCGCTGAACTTGTCTTGCTGTCTGTCTGGAAGGACAAAAAAGAGGACAAAGCACTTAGTCTTCACGCTCTAAAGAAAGATTGAGTTGTAATAAATGAATTGACTGTGATTTGGCTTTTTTATTGTTGTTAGTGATGCCAAAAGCTTAATGGTTTTGTGAGAGTAATTGTGCAGTATGTGACAACACAAATCAACACATACATCAAGACTGTTTAGACAATACACTGTGTTGTGCTACAGAATATCTTTTTGTAAAAAAAAATAAAAAAAAAATTGAATCATTTAATCTCTATGTTGGTGGAAAGCATTTGTTCTGTATGCAATAGATTTTGATGCTTAATAATACAGCCAAGAATCAATACAAACAGTAGAGGCAATGCAAATAATTGCCAGCAAAGAGCTTTTTTTTTTTTTTTNTTTTTTTTTTTTTTCTTAAACAGACGAGGTATTATAATACCAAATGTGTGACTATATGTGTGAATGCTTCTGAGTGTCCATAGGAAATATATGTATGCATGTGTTAGAAGTAAACAATAACAGCGGACACAAGTGAGGAGGCAGCTGGTCTCGCCTGTTGCACAGTGATACTGCAGACCAGACTTAACACAGTGTCTTAAATAACAATTCGAAATTTTTGTGTTCCATTGTTTTGTTTTGTTTTTTTTGTTTTTTTTATGCAGGTCATTTTCCAATGGCATATGTCATGTTTCATTACAAGATATTTGCAAGAAGCTGAAAACAAACAGTAGCAAAATAAGCAGAAAGTATTCAATATACTCATAAATGTTTCTTGTGTTGGTTTTGCAGGATTGGCAGCTTCTTTTTCACAGTGATTGTCGGCTATTACCAAGCAAAACTGAAGTCTCTGATGTGGAAATCAAATGGTAGCAAGTGAAATTGGAAAAGCTTAAAAGTGATTTTAAAATAGGTTCATGCATGTTAAGTACTTAGGGTCCACAGTCCAGAGCAATGGAGAGTGTGGAAAAGAGGTGAAGAAACATGTGCAAGCAGGTTGGAATGGGTGGAGAAAAGTGTCAGGTGTGATGTGTGACAAAAGAGTCTCGGCAAGAATGAAAGGAAAGGTGTACAAAACGGTGGTGAGACCAGCGATGTTGTATGGCTTAGAGACAGTGGCACTGAGGAAAAGACAGGAGGCAGAGCTAGAGGTAGCAGAGACTAAAATGCTGAGGTTCTCTTTGGGAGTGACGAGGATGGATAGGATCAGGAACGAGTACATCAGAGGGACAGCGCATGTTAGATGTTTTGGAGATAAAGTCAGAGAGGCCAGACTGAGATGGTTTGGACATGTACAGAGGAGGGATAGTGAACATATCGGTAGAAGGATGCTGAGGTTGGAACTGCCAGGCAGGAGGCCTAGAGGAAGACCAAAGAGGAGATTTATGGATGTAGTGAAAGAGGACATGAAGTTAGTTGGTGTGAGAGAAGAGGAGGCAGAGGATAGGGTTAGATGGAGGCAGATGATTCGCTGTGGTGACCCCTGAAGGGAAAGCCGAAAGGAAAAGAAGAAGAAGAAGATGCATGTTAGGCCCTATTTACAGCTTGCATTAACATGTGATCTGTATCCATATACATTATCAATCTGTACCAGGCACATTGTCCAGATAAGGAAAATGCATGTTAATTTAAGGTGCACAGAATACATGACGACTGGAACACAATCCGATTTGGCTTGGAACTCAGTCACAACTAGCCAGAGGAAATGCAATCTGTGCAGCTGGAACACATTCATGATCAAAAAAAAAAAGTCTGCCCTCGTGTAGAAAATATCACCTTGTCTTATGTTATCTTATTAATTTTTTTTTTTCTAAAAATGGGCAAAGCTTGTCCATGGATGAGCCCCCCTCCCCTGCCCTGCATAATGAGTGGGTATAGATTATTTTCCATCAGTTTCTTTATAATATAGGTAATTTCCTTTACAACATGTCAGGTCCTTTATAAATATGTTGTCTCTGAAACGATATGGGAAAAATAAATGATTTTTTTGAGATTGTGAGTGGGAAGACCTTCACTTCATCTACCAGCATCCTTGTTTCTAATTCCACCTGTCGTGTGTCTACACCATTGAAGCCCTTTCTTCAAACAAATATACACATCTCTCTCTCTCTCTCTCTCTCTCTCTCTCTCTCTCTCTCTCTCTCTCTCTCTCACACACACACATTCTCACACACTTGCATGCATATTCGACAGGTCATCCATCAAGCCCTCAATGAGCTGAGGATCTGGGGAGTATGGTCTAAATGAGAAATCATTGACTAGGAAACTGTGTGGTAATGGGGTCTGCTTCTGATTGGATAAGGCGACTGAACCAAAAAGAGAAGGGTGGGGGCTGGGGGTGGGGGCTGCTGGAAGGCTGGCTGACCACCTGCATTCTGTGGCAGAGATGTAGATGAAAAACGAGATGGAGAAATGACAGAAACAGACAAACAACAAACAAGAGTACAGAGACACAGTGAGAGAGAGACAGAGAAAGACAGAGAGATCAAGATGGAGAAAGGGAAAATGCTTTTCACGCTTGCACACATTGCAATATACATATAACAAAATCCACATAAACAATTAGAAATAGTTAACAAGTCAGTACAGCGTGAAAGTGTTTTTTTTTTGAGACAGAGAGAGAGAGAGAGTNAGTTAACAAGTCAGTACAGCGTGAAAGTGTTTTTTTTTTGAGACAGAGAGAGAGAGAGAGTGTGAATTATAATGCTAACGCATATTATAATCGCTAATATTCTGTTTGCAACACATCGTGTCGACATTTAGGATTTGAGATTGGCTTGGTGTGTGTGTGTGTGTGTGTGTGTGTGTGTGCATGCGTGCACCCTGTCATGGAGCCTGCAACAGCCCGATAATGGTCTGAAGCTCGCCTGGCGGCAGTGTTTATTGATGTGATGACGCATGCTGGGAGAAAAGATTGCTTTCAAAGGTCAATGTTAATATCAGAAGGTCAATGTGTTAACTCAGTGCTATTGTTTGTTTGTATATGCATGACAGCAAAAGTGCTGTGTAAATGTGTGCATGTGTGTATGTTAAGACCGGTTGTTATTAAATAATAAATGTCCAAATATGTTTTGTCCTATTGCCAGCTATGATTTTACACTTTCAATCCTCCAAGCAAAAAGCTCTCAGTGCCGCTGTTATGCATTGTTGGCCTGTACTTGTTTTTTTTTTTTTTTTTTNTTTTTTTTTTTTTTTTTTTAAATCATCTCTTTATTTTCTGGTATGACAACCAATATCACATTCTATTCAGCTCACTTCAGTTTGTTGTTTTATGCATTAAACAGTACAACTGTGTCTTACAACAAAATACTACACTGCTGGATGGCACATCATGTAGCAAACAATAAAAAATAAAAAATTAAAAAAAATGAGTGAAAAACCATTTACAATTGCTCTACTCTAAGTTTGTGGATATGTTGTATGTACAATGTATGTTTCTACGAGTGTCATCAAGGAAGTAGAACCCATTAAGTTATGTCTACATCTACTGCATATAATTGCTATGTTGAAGCTTATCATCTGAGCATTTAAATATAGTTTTGCAATATAAAGCCTGTGTAATATAAGCAGAAAGAGACCTCCATGTATGTAACCTCAAAGCTAATAACCATATCTGTGTTAGTTATGTTTCAAATTTTAGCTATTTTGTTTTCTCAATTATTGTTAAATCAGGTCATTTGGTAATTTCTTAACTCCTTATTAATGTAATAAATACAGTAAAGTCATAGGTATTACTTTAACAATAAAAAATACTTTTATTAAATTTTTTACAGTGTAATTTGAAGATTGTTATATTTCATCATCACATAATCTATGTAAAGCTCTGAATGATTTGTTTGTAAATCTAAGCTATTCTATTAACAGTGAACAATATGTGAACAGAAAGCATGGTTTAATTCATGATATACCAATGAAGAGCTCAACAACTGAAGTGAAGCTGATTTCCAACATCCCCTTGAGAGTAGCCAAGTTAATGTGTCAGTGAATTCTCCCATCCATTGTGCTGATGCCTGAAGTCTGAGGTGCTGCACTCTTTGTATTCAAATCCAGCAGCAGAGTTTCATTTGCTGGGTTTTGCAGAGGTCAGGCTATGACAGGGGATCAGTGTATGGCAGACAGAGGGTAGACTGATTTGACCTCTGTTTTTCTCTCTCTCTCTCTGCACTAGCAGATGCTTATCCCATTTAGTGTGACTGACTCCAGGATGTGAGCTGTCGTGTGTGTGTGTGTGTGTGTGTGTGTGTGTGTGTGCGTGTGCGTGTGCGTGTGCGTGTGTTCTGTCCGTATGTGGCTATACAAACCAGTGGCCCTGATGGCAGACTGAGGTTGATAGATTGTACTGAACTGTCTGTCACAGGGCCGGGGAGGGAAAAAGACAAGTCCANTTTTTTTTTTTTTTTTTTTTTTTTTTTTTTTTTTTTTTTAATAGTGTTCCTGTGAAACAAACAACTAGAGGAGAATAAGTGGGACAGGCTGTCACTGAGCTGACAGAAAGTGATGAGCTGTCAGGCCAGTTTTGTTGTTCTTCATAACAAGTCCACCCCCAAAATGTTGCTTTTGTAACGAGAAAAGATTTTTTTTATGATGCTTTCCATTCGACCAGCCCATGATAACATGTTCATGGATAAAGAAGTTATTAAAATATTGTGAGATGTTAAATGTTGTTGTTGTCAAAGAACTCTTTTATAAGAAAAGGTAGGTGCATTAATTGAAAGGCATATTACACTGGGAGGCTGAGGTCACATGGTTAATAGCAAACTGTCCTAAACACTGTAAGTGAAACAAAGTAGGTGAATGAATGAGAACCTCATTAACCTCATCTGTGATTAGAGATCCCTAATCAGCAAATTAATGCATCCTAATCAACATGGCCATTGAGTAAAAACAATTAATCACTGAATCATTATAGGTATTTGGATGAAGTTGGATTTTGGGTGATTAAGTGTATTTTTTTTGTTTGGATTGGTAGCACTACACCTTTCGGGAGATGGATTATATGCTTACTGCCATGCATTGTCTCAAACAAAAAACCCCGTGGCAGCTGACAGAACATGTAGTGACTGAGCAGAGGAATGCACCATCTATTATCCATCACTCTGTCTTTAAGCCATGTGCACGTTTGGATGTGCACATGTGTATACACATACCAAAAGAGTAAATACAAGAAAGAATGTAGCCTGCACTCCTTCTCATGAACTCATAGTCAATCTCTCTCTGCATGTGCGCACGCGTGCGCGCGCGCACACACACACACACTTTAAGAGCAAGCTATAATGATGCTCTTACTCATTCAGTGCTGAGCAAAATCTCTTCATTGTGTTGTTGTGATAAATGGTAACTAAAGAGCTTGAATCTTGAATAGAATGAATGCGAGCGAACGACTTATTAATCAAACTGTGATACTTAAAACAAATAATGCATTCGCTGCATCTCTGCAAGCAGAAATGGAGTGTAATCTTTCTTCTCACTCTTACATTCTCACACAAATACAAAAACATTTATTACATTTATACTGTGGAAGTGTGTACAGTTTTTATGGATATTTGTATGGGCTTGTGTGCCTGTTTCAGTATCTGCATGCATGATGTGCTCATGCCTTACATTTCTGTGTCAACAAACTGCTATGGATGTCTCTGAAGTGTGTGTACTGATAGCAGGGGACAGGTACCATCAGTCTTGGCATCAATAAGAGATTAATGGCAGTGCTGTATTTAGTTTCTGCCCTGTCTCCCTGTCTGACCTACTATCAGAGAGTCTTCCTACTCTCAATACTCAACAAAAAACATCCATTTGAGTCTTAATAAAGGTATAATTTATTACTCTTATCTTCTTACCTAGTGTAGTTTGATTGAACATTGAGTACTTACTGATCTGGCAAATACTTAGTAGGCAATAACAATTCCTCACAGCTAAACTCATATTCTGAAAAAGACAAACTACTGTATTATACCATATTATTTGTTGCTGTTGTTGCATTTAAAATACATTTGTGGCAGACTTAACAAATTCACACATACTCAACACTGAACCTACTTTCCACCATCTCTCCTGTGCCATGACCCAGAAAGTATTTCTATGTGTGGGATTTACTAGTGAGTCCTGACCCTCTGTTTGGGAAACATTGGTCCAGAGCACATCTGTATTCAGTTCTGTCTCTGTACTCATATTGTCAATGGCCAGCGCCCAGACTCCTGAAGATGGATGAAGCTAAAGCCCAGCCTAATAACCAGTCTATCCCCCCAGGGTTGGTGTAGGACTGCACTCCTCTGTCACCCGGGTCCCTGCACTGTCTCCATATTGACTTAGGCATTTCATTTTCATGCATTCATATTCATCACCAGACAAGGCTTTCCAGCTTCCATGGTTTCAGGGAAATATTTCGCTCTGCCCTACATTTCTGTCTCTGCTTTTTCTCATTCAGATCCATTATATTCTTCCAACTATTTATGCATATATGTAGTGTTTGTGATTGTCATCAGCAGCACCTTGCTCACACACTCCAGTCTAACAAATCTACATAATGAGTGTGTGTCTAAGTAAATACTGCTGTCTTGCTTTTTCATCTTAAAAGGTCTTCCTTCTGCAATGCAGGAATTTCGTTCTTAATAAGGGTGTCAATATAAAGTATGAGTCTGCCTGACTCTATCATAGAACAACCGTGATTATTTTTCCAGCAACCAAAATGGAAATCAGGATCAGAGAACACGAGAAAGAGAAGAGAAATGTAAAGGTCACGGCACATTGGTCATGGTGAGGTAGATGCTGGTTGAATGTTTACAGGTCAAAAGCACAATCAATTTTGGGTCAGCTCACAAAATACGGTCAGAATCAAGCACTGGTGAAAGAAAATGTGCAATGTCTCATATGCGGTCTTGGAAAAGACAAATGAAAATAGAACATGAGATTAAGCACTTGTGAGCTTAACCACACAGAAAGAATCAGGCCACAGAGAAGACGAGAGGCTCTCAACCATGTGTTTTTTTGCTGGTATTGGACTGAGGCTCTCGAACTGAAGCAGACACAAGTGCTTGTATATCTTTGTATGGATCTTTATCAGAGAGTTATGTCGGTGAGCAACTGTGAACACAGTTGTGTTATTGTACGTGTGCATTTGTCTTGGTGTGCATTGTGAGGAAGGATGTGCAGCAGCAGCAGCCCTATTGTTTCTGCCTCCCCTCATATTCTTCCTTCCTTCCTTTCCCCCCCAGGGTGTGGACAGCAAACAGGGACAGATTGGTCTGGGCTGCGCTTGTATTTGGAGATAACCTGTGAAGTCATATACTGGAGGATGACTGGCCCTGTGAAAAATAAGGCCAGGTGGCTATCATTGGCCAATCTACCAGCCAGCACCCGCGGCCATGCTGTGCTGCATGTCACAATACAGTTCCACTCCTTACCGCGCCATTAAAAATGACAAATATGCTCATCAACACAACAGCTCTCCTGAGTTAGCAACCTATGTCTGATGCTCCTAAAGACCTGGTTTTGCATGTTTTGCCCTAGATCATTAGCTGTCCTTTGCCACAATTGGAAAGCCCATTTATTAATGTCTCATTTACAACATTTTCCACAGCTTCTTTAGGATCCACACAGAGTACCTGTACAGTAAGGCTTTTAATTTTATAATCTAAACAACCTGCAGTTTCACTCCTTTCATGAAGTCCTGAAAAATAAAGCAGGTAAAAAGTATCTGGGGCAGTGTGCTGTGAAGGCAGAGGACTGAAGTATTAGGCCAACTGGTGGCCGCGGGTAAAACCAGGCCTTCTCAGGCTGCAGATTAAAAACTACACCCCAGTTCTTCAGCTCCAGGGATTTGGGGACATATCTAGCCTGAGACAGGTGTATGTTCTGGGCTACAGGGTGGCAAATGCCCCATTCTACTGCTGTGGCAGACCCAGGTCCTCTGTGTCCCTCTGGGAAAAAGCCCATTGTGTGTACCATCTGTTGCAGCACACACACACACACAAAGGGGTGACAGGGGCAAGGGGAGGGAGCTGATGTGCAACACCTGTTTAATATCATTAGGAGGTGCTGTTGGATTTGCCAAAGCTATTAAAGAACATCCTCAGTGCAAATGGGTTTGTGCGAAATGAATCAGACGGAGAGGCTGCCAAATCATGCATTAGGCTTCTTCAGACATTTTGTAAAGTGAAGGAAAGTTTTGTTTGTCACTGTAGGAATGGCTGATAATTTTTTAGACTGTTGGTGTAGTAATGGCTCATCCTGGCAATTGGGACTCTTCACTGTATGAATGCTGTGACTGTAAATCAGAATTTCTTTAATACGATTCAAGATTAGAAATATTTTTGCACACATTTTCAGAAAGCTTTGGAAAGTGATCATAGCTTGCAAAGTTGGTGGGCAGGGCATTACATTAGGGATTTTTTTTTCTTTTTTTTTTAACATGCATTTAAAGAGAAGTGAACATGATTCAGTTGTTTAATCAGTAAATCGGCTTGGCTAAGGGCTGGTTTGTATGCAGTAGCGTCAGTCACCCGGCTGGTGGCGGTATTTCCCTGCAGTGAAGCGGACGGCGCCTCAAATAGGTCAAGGAAAAGTTTTGTGTTTTGACAATGTGATATGGGCGGAGCAGATCCCCGGTGATTGGTTGGCGAGTTTCGGCTCTCGGTCGGCGATTGGTCCTGGCGTCCTAATGGGGCTGTGAGCAGGCGATGTCGGGTCCCCCTCTCCTCCATCTCCTCCTCCCCCTGCTCTTCCTCGTACCCCTCAACCCCTACACTCCGCTCTTCCCCTGTGCTGATTGTCACACATTGTTTACTACGGCTTGAAATGTGACTCACAACACAGGCTCTCTGCTGGAGTACCGCTCTGACAACTGAGGGATTCTTTTGACGCGCACCGTGCGTGTTGGTCATTTGGGGACCGGCTGTGGACATTACCCTTCTGCCATGACAGTGGATTTGTTTGCGCTTTTATGCGGGCTGGTCATCACATCTTCTGCGATGGAAGGTAAATAATATGAAATTGTGTTGTTTAAACAGCAGTGCCCCCCACCTCCTCTCCCAGACGCGCTCTTTACCATTGGGGATGCTGCGGTTTATCACGGCCGCTTGTGCCACGGGGAGACTGGGATGTCACACACGTGGATCGCGGCTGATTCCGTGTTATCCCACCGNTCTCTCTCTCTCTCTCTCTCTCTCTCTCTCTCTTTCTCTCTCTCTGTCTTTGCTGGTGGTCACTGAGGTTTCTTGGTACATGTGAAGAGTTTTTATTGCACTTTGTCTGATGTTGCTCTTAAGTGGCCAACTAAATTCTGTTTCTGCCACTCCTTGGGCTTCTTCGTGATGCCATTAGGCGTATAAATAGGACCAGACTCTTAAGTTAATTGCGCTATTTAGGTTCATGACCAAGGATGGTTTCTCACTGGGAAATGAAGGCAAAATGAGGATTCCATTCACCTTTTACATTCAATTATGTGCAATACATTTTGAATTTCTGGACAACTTAAGAGATATTCTAACGGGAAGCCTTTTTGTAATCTCTGTTTCTCACGTTCTAATTTTGGGGTAATTTTCTGTAAATTTTGTACATTTATTTAGGATGATCAACAGTCATCCTCTTCCAAAACCACTGAGCGGCTCTTTTTTTTTTTCTTTTCCTCAGACTGTCTCTGTGTCTACTACATCTTCTTTCCATCCATCTACATTACCTTTGCTCTCTTTTTCTCTTCTGTATCAGCTTCTATTTAATCTTTTCTTTCTGCCCCCCCCCCACACACACATCAGTGCAAGCAGCAGTGCCACTAGTAGCTAATATCTCCTCAGTTAAACATGTTTTTCATTTCCGCTGTGGGACCCCAGGGACTCACTGAGCTGTAGCCTCAGACTTTGACTGCTGGAGGGATATCCCAGCAGCCCCTTGGATATACAGCATCATTTTTCATTTCTCAACCTCTCAAGGAAAACATGGAGCCATATCAGCGCACTAGCTTCCCAAAAGTTCTTAAAATTACCTTAACAGGGAAAGTAACTACAAATCAAGAGATTTTTTTTTGTCACATTAGCATTTCTTTAATCATTACAACTCTTTTCTTGGAGTGTTCCCAGCTTAAGCAGTGCTCAGTAATTTGGCAGTGGCTTTCTTGTTTGTGCTCATCAGATTTCAACAAAGCAATAGATACTGAGCCCAAGCCCAAATTACTACCTCTGGGAAGATGGATATTTTAAGTTTCAAATGTTTACCCAGTGTATAATGACAGCTGAAATGTCACAAGCGGAGGATGAGTGAAACAGGTGAAATTTCCCTGCTAGAAAATGGGTGTGAGACTTCTCTTTTAAAAAATGGGATGAGAGAGAAACAGATGGGCATGAGATGGCCCCTGTGTTACCCCGGTAACAAGGATGAAAGTGATTTTGAAAGGAGGGTTGTCCCATGAGCAGGTTAAAATCTTCACTTATCTGGACTTCAATCTGTTGATCTTTTTCTTTCCGTTGTGATTGTGTGGCTGTGAATGTGTGTGTGAGACAGGGGGGTCGAAAGAGAGAGAGAGAGAGGTCAGTGACCGCATTATCCATGCCTCTCCTGTCACCCTTAATCTGGTTATATGGCCACTAATCACCACATCAGCCTGTAATCACAAACAAAGTGTCAGAGATCTGCATGTGTGTTTGTGTTAGTTATTTGAGATTAAGGAGCAGCTGTGACCATATGGACACATAGTTGAAATGAATTCAGTGGTGATTAGACATCCTGACACACAAGGGGTGNGGGGGGGGGACAGAAAATACTGCTGGAGGGCAGTGAATATATAGAAACACTGATGAAGAGTTGAAGTTAGTTGTAATAATAGTCTGTGTGTGTCTGAAGAAAATAAAAAGCTTGATTATAGGACTTCTTGATTGTAATGCCATTACAAAAAAGAAGCATGTGAATTTGAAGCATTAATTTCACCCTCATTCATCTAGTCTCTCCACTTGTTATCATATCAGCTTATCATCTGCACCTTTTCTGCTTACTTCCCTGTCACAATTCTTTCCTCATTTCTCTATCCTTCTATATCATCCACACTTCTTAAATCTGCTCAGTCCTCTCTTGTCTGTCTCCTCTTCCCCTTGCTTACTCTCCCTGTGCCGATGGTTCTTACAAAAGCAGCAGTAATTCAGCCCTACTTACAGAGCCATTGCTTATTTCTGTTTGCCCTTAAACCAATTAGGCTTAAATAAACCCGCTCATTTAACAGCCTGGAACTGGGTGGTGGAAGCAGGGGGAATGAAGGGAGGGAGATGAAACAGAAGTTGAAAGATAGACAGGGACCAAGGGAGATAAAAAAAAAAGATGATAGAGACAGAGGAAGAGAGGTCAGCAATTTTTAGAAAAGATATAGTGTCCGTGTTTTACAAATGAGTAACTGGCTTCTACAGACTGTAGAAGTGCAGGAAGACTTGGCTGTCTCAGTTATCTGACTCAGACGGCTGAGCTTTGCTCCATTGGGGTGTAACAGCAGCTGCATTCAGTGGGAGTATGATAAGAGAACATTAGTAATGTGCTGTAACCAGTCCCTAAGGATACCTTATGAAGTATCTGTACTGTAGTAATGCCTTATCCTCAGGGGCAGAGGGGATGGATTGGAGATTTCTGCAGGTTCATGCATAAACAATAATAATCATGTAAGCAACACTAATACACACGTTAATCAGTGGCATTACAGTGACAGGTTAGGGAAGTTAGAGGGCAGAAGATTAAACGGTAGAGTCTAGCCCTTGTTTCAACACGGAATTGCCCCAGCCTAAGTATAATTGAGCAAAAAAAAAAAAAAAAAAAAAACTATTAAGCTTCATTGTCTGACAGGTGACCCTCAGCTCTGACCTCAAAGGGAGAGCGGCAAAACTACTGTAATTAAAGTAACCTTAAATAGATATTGTATTGCTGTTGTGGTATTAGTATTGCAGTTGCAAAGTCATGTGTCATTTAATATCTTTAACACTGAACACCACTTCAAATAGTTGCTGAGGAGGCTTTGTATTTCTGAGAGGCAGCAAGTTGTGTCGTCATCTAAACACTACCTGTAATATCTGGTTGGGTTCATTTGATTGTCAATGGATGTTTTCTGGACATAAATCTTGTAGTGAACACTAAATTCATGAGATATGATGTTGCTTCGTGAGGCTAGTGTAGCATTCAGTGTGAAAAATTCTCTACTACATGATTTGTGAGTGTGTCCGTGTGCTTGGGACCATGTTATGAACAGCTGTGCAGGGGAGACAGCTTGTGAAAAGAGTCCTGTTGGGTCTCTAATGGATGTGAATGCAAGATCACTTCTTTTCTTTGCACTCTTATTTCAAACAGTAAAACAATTAAGAAGAAAACCTAAGCTCAAGACAGGCCCAAGGTTCAAGGCAGTGGGCCAGAGGAGACATGAAGGAGTGAGAAAAGTGTGTCTGTGAGTGTGAGTGCCTGAGTGTACAAGTGTATTTTGGCCACAGGCACTACTACTGACCTGGGACCACCTGAAGTAGAATTCAATTTTCCACTCGTTTTGTACTGCAGTGTGTGTATTGTACATTTGGGTCCCTGTGCCGTCAGTAGAGTGCTAAAGCCATTATGGCTGGCTGGAAGACATGGCCTCATCCCATAATGGAAGCTTTATTTTGCAGTGAAAGACTTATTGGTGTTAAAGTGTGCTTGCCTCGCCTAGTCAGCTATGAAGACACCCAGTGCAAACCAGTGCCCATGGTACCTGTAGTGCTACAAATGTGTTCTAAACCTATTCCATGAAAGGGTTATTGGTGCAGACTATGAAGGAAGAACACGAGTCTGTGCAGGTTTTATTTTTTTCACGATATGTTTGCTCACATATTGCATGGTGCGTATGAATTCACTCTACTCCTGTCTGTTTCTCTGTTTCTTTCTCTCACACAAATATACACACAACTCACACATGGAGCCCCCCTCATAGCTCACCTTACCCTAGAGACATCTGAGCCTCAGGAAGGCCAGATGGTGGATACAGGTTGGGGGGCTGGTATGCATGTTCACATTTTGTGTGTCTCTGTGTGAGAATGAGTGGTATCAAGGGAAAGAGAAGAGGGAGAGGAAGAGAGTGGTAGGACTTAGCAATTTGGGGAAAATATCCAATTGTGATTTTTCATAGTATTGCAATTCAAATATTAATAGATTTGCAGTGTTGCTTTACATCAACATGTGTTGCATAGTACCTGATCTGTCTTTCTGAACCAAAAATACTCCTGACATCCAAGGTATTTTTAGTTACCAACATACATCTGGCTGTCTTGTTGAACTCTGCAGTAAGCTTACACACTTCTTGTTTTTGTGTAATATAGGCTACAGTTCCATTTTCAGCTCAACTTTTTTTTAAAAATGGCATCGATACAAACATGATATCAGCCTTAGGGAGCAGTATGCATGTGTGTGTTCATGTATATTTGTGTATCCTATATCATTTATTCCTGATAGGGAATTGATCTCTTTCTCTCTCTCTCCATGCGGATTTTACATGTTTTTGAGCTTACCTTCTGGTGTCTTCCACACATTCCTGTGTCCAGAGATTTGCGGCAGAGATGCTATCAGTAGTGTTAGATTCCTTCCACCCTCATGCTTGGCCCTTATCAGAGCAGGTGGTTGACTCTAGGACGAGGGCTAAGACCTTTATCTCTCCAATCTCTGGGATAAGCAGACCCACTGCGTCAGCAACATATGAAACATGTTACAGGACAGAAGTGAAAGCAGTGATGCTTACGACACAGTTCAACCTCAAACTGTGTAAGTCATCTGTTTCTTGGTAAAGCCAAAGGGAAATGCATATCCTGCACACAGGCACAGACACACACGTACACTTGATGTGCACAGGAGAACAAACTCAGATAACACTCATAGCCACACCTTGTGGAAAATGGCACTGCCAGTAATTGATTGGGCACAGTGACCCAGCTTCCCACAACTCAAGGATGGTGATGTGAAAAATGTGCTTTTCTTCTTTAATTTCAGTCTCCCAGGCTTTTTCCTCCCATTATCACCTGTCCTGGAGATTGGGTGACAGTTGTTCAGTCAGCAGGAAAGCAGAGCCTCTTCGATATTTGTCGAGATGGAGAGGCAAGAAGAAAAAACATTGATTATCGAGTCTTGTTTCCCATTGTTCACGCAGCCTGGCTCATGGGGCCTCTATGCTTACACCCCCATATCCACCATTCCTCCTCCACCCAGGTCCCCTTAGTTTCTATGTCCACCCCAACCCTCCCCTCCACTGGCTCTGGCCAGTTCAAATCCACAATGGCCTGTTGTTGACTTGACTTCCTGGCAGTCCTTGCATGTTAGATTTTCTTTCTTTTTTTTCCCCTCTAAAAATTTTAATTAAATCTAAGAGTTGTGGTGAGTTCTCTCTCTCTCTCTCTCTCTCTCTCTCTCTCTTTCTCTTGTCTGTCTTTCTCTGTCTTTNGAGTTCTCTCTCTCTCTCTCTCTCTCTCTCTCTCTCTTTCTCTTGTCTGTCTTTCTCTGTCTTTGTGTCTAAACCTTCCAGCAAGGGAGTCATTGGTTGCTTCTCCCTCCTTCTCCCCCTCACCTGCCTCTTGCCCTGCCTTTTCTTTTTTAGTTAAAACAGATGCATTTGTGAAGCATTATAGGGTTTACTAGAGAAAAATAGTGAAATATGAGATGGTTTTTCTATAGACATAATGAACACAACATTTGCAGGAACAGAAATGGGGGAAAGAGATGTTGAGTTCTTGGGCTTGTTAGAACAAAGAACTTCATTTATGATTGTTACAATGAGATGTGTTTTTAAGTCAAAGCCAGAATGATTTAATTTGACTTTTAAGCCCTAAGGCTCAGTCTAAGGGCTGCAAGCAGGAAGGCTGCAGGTCAGAGGTTAAGTAGTGGGCGGAGGCAGGTACAGTGGTGCAGTGTTTTGTGATTGTGAGCTCCAGTGTGTGGAAAAAGTCTACAACCAAACTGATAAAAAAATATATATCAGTTTAGCTCGCTGTTTACGCTTGGCAAGTGTTTTTACAAAGTATCCGCATTGCAAACCCTTTACTTAGCAAATCCCTTCCCTCTCAACTCTGAACTTAATGTAAAGTTACCACTGTACAGGAACTTTTTGCATTTTAAGTGAATCTGCAGCCCAGAGGATCAGAGGATCCAACTTCTCCAGTGCTCACAGAAACTAAAGGAAGACCATTAATAGGGCTGAAATTACAGATGGTGGATACTGCACTATTTCTGATTAACTTAAAGCCGGCTCCTCCACAGGCTGTTTTTCACAGGGAGTGACATACGGTGTATACACAGATGTGAATGTGCCTTAGCCCTTATACACACATATTCACACACACACACATAATATACAGAGCTTTGATGTATGGAAAGGAAATGAGTAGAGACTGAGAGCTAAGGGCCTGGGCCTGGGGCCTGTCCCATTATTAATGAGTAAGTGTCTGTGCTTCTCCCAGGTTCAGGACATCTTCACATATTTTACCAGTCCCTTGCCCTTCTCCCTACCATAAATGTAATCTCTTATTCAACATTGGGGGCTTGGCAAGTGGAAGGAAGACAGAGACAAACTGAATGAATTTTTGTGCTTGTGTTGGTATGAAAAACTGTGCGAGTCTATTGAATATGTGATAAAGAAAAATTAGTGTCTGCAGTACAAAATGAAATGCGGCATCTGATAGGGACGCTGATGGGCCAGTAAGTAGCAGTGGTAGGAGGACAGTTTTCACCCTGTCTAACACTGAATCTCTCTGCCAGGCAAATTATTCCTTATCCTGTACTGTCCACTTCTCTCGCTGGATAAGAAGAGACCGTTTTTGGAGGTAATTAACTATTGATTTAAAGTGTGGAGGGTAATGGGAAATGAGTGGACAACATCTCGATCTCCTGCAGTAGTTTGGCTGGCTAGAATACAGCAAGAAAGTTGATGGGGTGAAAGAGGCATTTCCCCAAAAAGAACAGGTTAAAGCTAATTTATTTGGCTTTTAGCCCTCAAAGAACTGACACTGAAAACTAATGTCTGACTTGTCATACTAAGCTCATTCATTTGGGCCTTCAAAGTCATGATTTTGCACAACTCTTTAATGTTATTTATTCAAAAACTGTGTGAGGCATAAAATTCAATTCTTACTGTCCTATGGCTAATCTGAAGGGCAAAAAAAGATTATCTTTACCTGACTAAAAATCCTTAGTCCTTTAGACTCAAGTCTCATGAGATTGTGTGTCCCACATTTTTTTTTTTTTTTTTTTTNTTTTTTTTTTTTTTTTTTGGTGCAACTGTGAATCTGTCATTGCTCACCAGATTAACATGGCAATCTTTTATGTTGTTAGAGAGCTGAAACTTTGGATTTTAAAGATCTTTGCCAATTCCATTTCCGGCCAAAAGTGATGATACCATCAGAAAAAAAGATGCAAGATAACATCGAGGCTTGTGTTGGAACTCCCAGACATGCTTCCCATTTTTGCAGTTTGCACATACATGCAGATAGCGGGACATGGCAGAGAAGGCAGTCTGAAACATGTTGAACTTTAACTTCAGAATTTGACTTTGATTGAATCTCAACTTAGGCCCTTTCTGGACACGCACAAAACTTTTTTTGCACAATTGTCAAATGTGTTCCAAACCTTTGTTAGCACAGCTGCAAATGCTTTACTGCCCTACAGCACCTCTGAGTGGCCAAACCTGGAAATGCTATACCTTTCTGGAAAACTTTGGATATCCATAATTTGCGATCTTTACCTTTTCCATTTTTGACAAACAGTTAAAAAGGCTATGCCACATTTTCCTAGCAAAGGTCATTTGAGAGTTCAACCACGTTCTTATATTTAGGTAAAAAAAACATACAGAAGAAAGCTGTCAGCAAGGAGGAGTATAAGGATTGTTTCTAGATCTATTTCTGAGTTGCAAATTCAAGACTATTCATAATTAGGTTCCATCTGTGATTGAATATTAATATTTTCACCCATTTTCTTGACACATACAGTATTCATTATAGCCATGTTTGGTGACTGACTCAACAATCTGATCCCTTTCTATGTTGACCTGTTGACCTACCCTGCTTCATGAATAGTTATGATAGTATTAATGGGCCAAAGGGGCTCATTAGATGTATAATATGATGCATACTTAGGTCACATACCACCTTGCATCCTCAGGTCAGAAAGGTGGTACTACAACGTGAGAAAATACTTGCATTTTCAGCAGATACACAAATAAGCCAAGGAGAAAATTCCTGTCCAGATACGTATTTTACAGATAGACTACTGTGCTCTACAATTCCTCCCTCTATGTCCTTCCTCCACAGCTGTATATGCCATTCTATTTGTTAAAGGTGAGCTAGAGGACAAAGGATTAGGACTCATTTGTGAAAGAGAACGGAGGCAAGAAGGGAAAAAGAGACAGATGGGGAGAGAAGGAAAGGCCTGTGTCTACCTACGAACTTATTTTTGCTAATGAGAAGGATGGTGGTAGTTGCTGCTAACCCTTAAGCATATCCAGCCCTTTGTATGTGTGTGTGTGTGTGTGTGTGTGTGTGTGCCCCTCTGTGCTAACACATCTTTGTGAAAATATCTCTTTGGATGTCTGTGGGGAGTGTGATTTGTGTTTTCATAAAAAATTCTCCTATCATAAATGGTGTGTTAAAGATACTTTGTTGGTGTGAGTCAGCCCAGTAGGCGTATCTGCTGTTTGTTGTGTTTCAGGATGTAAAGAAAGGTGCTGTTAAATCTAGGAAGGGTGTCTTGATTCATCTAGTTAGCATAGCAGTCTCCTTAGACACACACTCACAACCCAAACCTGTTTTGTAATGGGGCGAACAGTATAAAATTCATTCTCCTCTTCAATTGTTCACTCTCTCTTTCCCTGCTCATACCTTATTCCTATGAAGTCCTCCCCTCCCTGCTTTTTTCCTCAGGCTGGGCATTTAAAGCAGCATGCATTTGATGTGAGTTTCACACTCTGTTAGATACCCACTCATCAGATTGACACTGATGTCTGGGTGGAGTCAGCCCATTTCTGAGAGCTGAGAATGTGAACTGTGTACAGGTAGTATATATATACAGTCTGGTATTTTAAATAAAATGAAAATACCAGATGGAATTTGGGCACATTGCACTCAGATGATGATGATATGTCAAGATGACAAACTATATCACAAATGTTGCCTAAAGGTAGAGCAGTTTTGCTGGATGTGTTTTATAATTGTATCACATCAGCTTTAGAGGAAATGCCTTTTCATAGCAAAATATAATGTCCACTATATACTGTACACTTGACTTACAAGTGCAACATATAACAGCATAACATTCAGTATTTTCTTTCTTATGCTAAACTCCTTACATATGCAAACTACCACAGTCTTAGGTGTGTGTGTGTGTGTGTGTGTGTGTAATAGAAGCCTACTGAAGCAGAGGAAATCAGCATTTATGCTTTTCCTTTTATTTTTATTTTCCTTGTTTCTGTTTCTGACACCCCCCCCCCCCNCCCCCCGAGTGTTATTACAATAATAATAGATCTTTTTATTTTTTTATTAAAATATCAATCTCTTGAAAACACTATCATGAGAGAGTCTTGGCTATTATTTTTGTGTGAGAAAATGTTGTACAAAAGGCTTAATTGCAGTATTAACATACTTGCAATAAGTCAAAATACAGCACATTATTCAGCGCTTCCCACCCATACCACTAGACTGTATCATGTTCCAACCTGTGTAGCTGTCAATACTCGGTGTTTGATACCAATCATAAAACAGCTATCCTGACAAAAGCAGCAGGCCGAGCAGAGTCATGCAGGGATTTGTTGTTGTGTAATGGTCTTTTGTTCTCCTTGCCAAGACTTTAGTCTTCTCTTCCTCCATCAACAGGGAAATGAGGACACAACGTCTACGTTGTATATTTATTGTACTTTTCTTAATGCTATGCGTGACTGTTTAGGCCTCAGTGATTTTCACACTCACGCTCAAGGGAAATATGTTTTTGTGTGCGTGTGAATACACATGTTTGATCGTGTTCTTTTAATAATGTTATGAGGGGATTACAGAGTGACTCGCGTCTATGTTAGTTAATGAAAGGGTTCCATTAAAATCTTAACAGCACACATGATGCCAGCCATGTTTAGGTATTTTGCTTTATTTTGCAGGTTTGTCTAGACTGCTTGTTCGCTCTCAGCCAATGCACTCTCTCCTCTGATGTAATATCAGAATACACCTTCCAATTTTACACTTATGAAAATTGCTTGAAAAGTGGTACTGCTTACCCCAAGGTGGAACATAGTGGGGCAGATGTGTAATGAGCTGTTCATATGATGATTATGACTCCTGACAAGGTCACTCTGGTGTGTGTGTGTGTGTGTGTGTGTGTGTGTGTGTGAACAATCCAAGCATGTATGAAAAAATCACTCAACTTGCTCTAAAGGCTTTCAGAACGCTGAAAGAGGACACTTTTTTCTTCTGTTGTTGAGAATTGAAAGTGTTGAGGGTGTGTGGAAAGTGACTTGCATATCTGCACATGTCCTCAATCAGTTTTAGTTCAGGAAGTACTTTGGAAACCCACTTCATTTGATAAAAATAACACTGATGCTTCTAAAAGAAAAAAACATGATGGATAGTCACACTGCTTCTGAAAGAGGAAAAGACAAGAAAGTAAACAAGATGCATCTCTTTCTTTCTCTGACTCACTCACTGTCTATTACTCCTCTGTTGACTTTTCACCAAAGATTGATTGTGAATGGGGTAGGACGTATAAGATGTATGAGCGTTGCGATCGTATCATGGATCACATCATTGGGGGAGTTGACAGATGTTGTAAGTGTCCTCTGTTTATTTGAGACTCAAGTGTGTCTGATGGATCGTTTGCGTTTCATAGATACAAGGTTGATTTATCATCTCTTTTGTGTCTCTTCGTATTTTTGGAAACATTAACAGGTAGAACAACGGGCCAACTATTTAAACCTGGGCTGTACTGTAATTTTGACTTAGTGTTTGGATTTGTTTAATGTGATTAGGTGCCAGATGGGCTACATTTGCAGTTTAAATAATAGAACAGAACAGACTTACTAGTCAATGATTGACTTTAAAATGCAATGTTTAAACTTTTAGACATTCCACTGTTGTGTTGCTTGTGGAGAATCCTACCAATCTAGTTCTCAAGGTGGATAAAGTAATTTATTTGTATAGGAGGTTAAGTGTAATCTATGGACTGCTGAAGACATTTTGCATCTTCTTTTGCTCCTCTTGGGGCATCTCACTGTGAATGTAGAGTATTAGAGGGTGTTGATGGAGGGACTAGGTGTGCTTTACTAAAGGCTCAAGGTCACTGTGAGCAGGATATGTACCTTAGGCAGGGTCCCCAGCAAATACTGAGTTTTGTAGACATGAAGCAATGTTGACAGGCCTGCTCCACTGAAAGTACTACAGTATACAGTGGACATTAGTTGCTAAACCCAATTCCCACACATACAGACACATACTCAAGAAGGGCCTTCTGCTTTTAGTTGGACAGACAGTCAATCAGGTCATTAGTATGGACAACCATTTCTACTCCAGCAGCTCCTGATTGCTTTACCTTTCACACCCTGTTGACATCAGCACATTGCTAATTGTCAGATAATTGCCAATAATCATGAGATGGCTCAGGGAGAGTCCAAATCAAGCAGCCTGCAGCAGTATGCCAGCTCCTTTAAGAAATGTGAACATTCCATTGGCCCAAATGTACTAATGCAGAATAATCAAGTCTGTATTTGTTAGAACAGTTGTAAAAAGAAAAAGAAAAAAAAAATGGCAATGGCAATGTTTGCAATATTTTATTTATTTATTTATTTATTTATTTTTAATCTAACAATACTGTAGATGACTTATGGAAATGTTTATGACATACCCTTTGCAATATGTATTATTATTCTGGCTGCTGCTTGTGTGAGAGATAAGAGCCAGGCGCTTGTAATGGGATCCTGTCTGTTGGGAGAAGATGGAGGAAATCGCTGGGAGCAGGAATGTGCTTGACTCGCTTGTTTGGGTCAGTGAAGGAAGTCCCGGTGTGTGTGTGTGTGTGTGTGTGTGTGTGTGTGTGTACGCGTGTGTGCAAGCATATCTTTGTGTGTCCAAAACTGTGTTTCCCCTGCAATAGAAAAACTGAAATGTGATATGAATATCCTCTCCATTCTTCCATGAAAGTACCTGAAAATACCCTTGAAAGGGCCCCATTTAGGCTTGTTCCCAGACAATACAGTACAATGCCCGTGATGACAAGCTAACTGGGTGAGGAAATAGCCTTGGTAGGGCCAACATAAAAGCAGAATATTCTGGAAGTCACAGGAGGATTTATGGAAGCAAATGGTCTGTTTCTAACATTCAGTAGAGCATTCATTAGAGCTGTGTGTGTGGAGTGTTTTTGTGTCTGTGTGTGGCGTGTGTCTATGTGCGGTGTGTGACATGCTGACCCTCTTCACTGTATATGTACCACACTCTGTGATGTGCTAGATGTGTGAATTGGAGCCTTGCCTAGCCTGTCAATCAGATGAAGAGATCATTAGAGGTGTCACACTCCAATCTCTCATTTCTCTAATCAGTTGTCAAACAACACCAGCTTCTTCATGTGCCTTGTTCAGTTGCCACATACAAGTGCACGAGCTGAAGCTGAAGACACAAAGGCATTGAATTTTGTTCAGGTGTCTTATCCATCCAGGTTTTCAGTAGGCACCACTATGTTCTCTCTGTCCATGTGTCTCTAGTCAGAAGATGACTCCATCTTAGGGTCCATATGGACTCCATGTTGGATCCAAGTGGGTCTCTAATGGTGGGGGAGGTGGCAATTAGCACTACATTTGCTGAGGATGGCATAGAACCAGAGACCTGTCACCCTCTGTTTCACAGCTCTGTCGTTGAGGACATGCATGTGTATGCAGGTGCATGAGTTTGTGTGCGTGCATGGATGCATGTCACGATGCATGAAGGAGGAAGAATCATATCAATGCACCTGTTCCGCAGCAGGGAGTGGAACAGCTTCACTAAGACAAAGTCTGTGCATGTGTATTTTTGTCTATGCAAGGGGTAGGACAGGGTGTAGCGATGGCATGTTGTGTGTGATCAGAGGCATAACAGCATCTAATGCATGTGGTTACTTGTAATCAATGTTACTGCAGGTCTCTTGGGATATGCTAATGCATTCTAAAATGCTAATGTATTTTAGTGCCAAACCCAAAGTTGCATAATATGAGTGAATGAGTGATCATACATACAGTCACAATGAGATGGAAATCTGCTTGAGGAAAGTCACACTGTATCTTGGGGAAAATGGAATTATTGCATGACTGCTGGCATATGGATTCTTAGGTGGCAGCGCAGCATTGTGTAAATTATTTGATCATAGTTTAAAAGACCCTTTGATCTCTGCAATGAAGGACTGATGTGACACAAAATGGCTGATGGCCTGTTGAAGCAGACGAGGGAACTGTATCTATAGGAGGGTGGCCACAGTAGCCAGTGGAGACTGGGGATTGCACGTCCCTGCTTTCAAAGCCTCCTTGATCACAGGACACAGGTGGATCTGGTCATTTGAGAATGAGAACAGTAAAGCAGATGAGGTGCCCCAGTCTCTTGCTTTGTCTTGCTCTAACATTTAGATGTGTGTGTGTGTGTTTTTGCATACTTGATTTTGCATAAGGTGATGCGGCAGCGTGAAAAAAGATAGTGTGTGTTTTTATGTTTAATGTTTGGTCACCACTGGACTTGTTTCTTTTGACTAGCCTTGCTTTGCCGGACATCAGCAGTGACGCAGTGAGTCATTTGAATGTTGGCAATGTCCCTAGGAAATCTCTTTTCTGTCCTCTGCTTTGCCTGTGTTTAGTCCAGGCAGACCCAAACACACTCATGATTAACACACAAAGGCTCTGCTTTATACACTGTCTGTATTGCTGGAGTCCATGTTAAATAGTTCTTTACAATTTATTTTCTGTTGTTTTCTTGTGCTGCTCAGTTCGCCTTTGTTAATAATCCTACCACCTCTATCTCTCTCTCTCTCTTTCTTCTTCCTTTTAAATTAAATATTAAAATTACAGGTTATGTAACATGCTGGATGACTTCGTATTCATAGATGATGACTTCCGACAGTTGCCCACATTTCTGGAATTAGCTTTGTGTAGCAAGTGTGTGCACTAATGCATAAAAGTGCACTTTTGTGTTTGTGTGTGTCTGTGAACACGCATGCTAATGACAGCTGACAGGGCCCACACTTCTGAAATTAGCCATGCTGTCTGGCCTCTGGGGAAAGCATGGATGTTCAGATACAGTAGAGGCGTTAATGCTACAATCCCTGCTTCCTTCCCTATAAGATCCAACTATCCCAATCCCTTCCCCATGGCACACAGTCAGTGTGAACTTATCCCACAAATGATAATGACAAAGGGAATCAAAAACTGAGCCTAGCACCATTTCAATGTTTATCATGGAAAAGTTTTTCCCTTTCTAGTCTTTGAAGACAGCTTGCAAATAGGAAAAGGATGAAAATATTTTGCCTCTACTTCATATTTGCAGATTTTCTTGCAGCATACGTGCTGTTGCTTTGTGATAGAGTTTCTTTGTTGTACTGAGTTGCCTACAAAATATTTACATTCAGCATCTTCACTCTCAGCAGTAGAGTAGTGGAGAGAGTGTTGTCAGCAGTTTTAGTACAAGCCACATGATTATTTTGATGTGATTATCGATTGATCGGTGTTGTCTGCACGGTCAACATGGATTTTTTTGAAGTATATACTGTACGTCAGCTATGTTGTGTGCCTGAGTGTTTATGACTGTGTGTGTGTGGGACTGAATAAATGAAGTAATGAAAGGGTCCCCATTTAACTCAGGCTTTATAAAAAAGAAGTTAATGAGTTCCTCTTGTCTGACTCTCATTTTTCCTCACCTCACCTTTTATTCTGAGCTCCATCTCTTTTATCTTTTTTATATCCCTCTTGCTCATGATGTTTCCTGAAGTAGTTGAGTAGTTACACATCCCAAACTCTGTTACCCTTTTCTCTGCCATGCTAGCTGTCGAGTTCCTCGTTCCTTGTACCTTTATCACTGTCTGCAAGTCGGATCTTTATGTTAATTCAAGCAGATCCATCTGACTAATGCTGATCACAGATGTTGTGCGCTGTCCCTAGTGTTGGTGTGCTCTTGGGACAAAGTGCAGCTCGTGACCTGGCTCGCTTGCAAGATAGTGCTCCAGTCCTGCAGCATCAATCTGCTTGTCCTGCTGCAGAGGCAGGAAGAGGACAGCAATATGAACACACACCATTTTGTCATTGCATACTCTGTACAGCTGCTTCTCTGTCATGGCCAGTGGAGGAAACACATAAGTACACATTCAAGCATGCATACATGCACCGATACACAGAAATGAGACCAGTGCTCTGCTTTTCATGAAAACAACAACTTAGAACAGCAGGTATGGCATGAGAATAAAAAGGATTCGCTCATTCTTCACAGTTTCTCTTTTTTTTCTCTCCCCTTCTCATCTCCTGCTAGATTTATTTGAGCCATACATAAATGAATGCAGATCTACCCCTATGTAGCACAATGAGAGTTTGAACCCAATATATTCCATGTCATCTGATTTCATTCCAGTCTTTGTACTGGAAGCTTTCCTTCTTACTCCCGCTGACTGTAGCCATCTGGGTTTTTGATCCACTGGAAATACTCTTGACAGCCCCATTTGAGAGGCCAAAGGAAGCAAGATGACATTGTATTGGGGCAAATCCATAGGAGGGACATGTGGGGGGGGGTGCTACCAGAAGTCTGAGAGTCTTTCTTCAAAGGAAGGGGGCTACTGTAGCAGCCTGGAAGAGCTATGGAGTGTGATTTGAGTGACATGGAATGCTGGTGGATCCTCATAGGACAGGGTGAGCTGACACATTTGTGGCACAAAGCCAAATCAAGTCTGATTTACGCCACCCTGTATCTAGAAGGAGGCCTGTCCAGTCACCCACACATTACAGAAGATGTATTGTGAGGGCTAGTGCAGTATCAAAAGACAATCATTCACACACAGACATACACGAGCACACAGACATGCACACACACACTCACACACAACAGAAGATCTATAGTGAGAAGGCTCAGTATCTGTGTTCACAAATTATAACTGCTCATCTTTAACATATACAGTATAACTTTCTCTCACAGACAGCCACATAACCTCAAGCTGTCTCCTCTGAGAGATTTTGCTAAGAAGAAGCCATTACTGCAAATAAAACTACCTTGTTGGCTCGGCTCTCATCCAAGATGAGAGCCGAGGATGTTTTGGATGTTGGATGTTTTGACTGTATGTTAAACATTTACTAAACTCTCAACATGCTCTCCATAGCATTAATGTGGGTGCAGACACAACAGCAATAAAGTTCAGAGAAACAGAAGGCTGAATACTGCAACAAAGTGAGATATGATGTGATAGGAGATGTGAGTGGCAAACCAAGAAAGATACAGAACATTTTAAAATAAAATATAGGGGCAAAAAAGTAAGTGATGGCAGAAGGGAAGATTGATAGAAGAAAAGAATTGGTCATCCATGGAGAAATTGAGGGCAGCGATTTAGCAGAGAGGAGATGAGGCAATGTCATCCTCATTGAATAGCTATTATAAAGCTCAGGTGGGTAGATGTGTGACAGGGTGGGTGTATTAAGGAATTCTTTAACACACCTTCATAAACTTCTTTCCAGGTGGACAGATAGAGAATTTTCTTCAGTTACACACCATTGGGTTTAGTTATTTCTAAAGCTGCATCAGCCTTTTCTCTGCAGTCAGGTAGAGGATGAGCTATGAATCACCAACAACTCCTTAAAGTCAATGAATAAGTAAAGAGAGTAGTAAGAGAGCTAGGGTTGGACGATATAAACAATATAAAGTTGTATCGTGATATAAAAAAATCTTCGATATAAAAATGAAGATGTCAATATAAAATCGATAGAAAATAGTGCTTGAATACAGGAAGTTAATGACAGGTCAAACAGCCAATAGCGTGTCAGAACTGAACAAACTAGCCAATCAGTTGGCAGTCTCATAATAACAGCCTGCTCACTTCCTCAAAGCAGCATCTTGCTAAACGCCGGTGAATGCAGCGCAGCCCGTGTGGTGATATGTGAGAAAGTCAAAGATGTCAGAAAGCGATGAAACTCCAAAGGAAAAAAAAAATCTAATGATGACTAAGAAAGGAAATCAGCGCTGACGAAGCACGGCTGTAAACAAACTTCTTTTACCGTCTGAAGCGCTGCCATCAGTTTAGCGCACAGAGTGCAGCCTCCTTACAGGGTCACACAGCAGCTGCTTCAAACCTGTCCCCTGGGACACAGCAAAGCCCTCGAAGGTAATGCTCATTTTTGTTTTTCGTTTTCCAATTTCAAAATGAAAATCAATTGGCCATTAAGTACAGGGACCCAAACTACCATACAGTCTGCTTTTTCTGCTGTGGAACCATACAAAAAACAAACAAACAAACAAAAAAAAAAAAAAAAAANAAAAAAAAAAAAAAAAAACATGAAGACATTGTGCGTGCTGTAGCTTTTTCTTTATTGGAAAAGATATGATGCCACTGCAGACTGTTGAAAAAGAGGGATTTTCAGTTCATTTTCAGTTGGTTACTTTTTATGTTCAAAACATGCATAAAGAAATTGTTAAAATAAATTTTAAATTCAAGGCACTTGAAATGCAGTAGAATCTTTGCCATATCGCGATATATATCGATATCGATCAATATTAAAAAAAAAAATATCGTGATAAAAACATTTTCATATCGCCCAGCCTTAAAGAGAGTTTTGTATTTTCTTCAAACACTCAGAATGTATTATCTGTTTAGCAACGCGATTCTGCAACATTTAATACACTTATTACAAAGGGTTAAGCACAAACTGTAGCACTGTGGCATCCCCTAATACCCCACTAATCTCTCTGCTCATTTAGGAAGCCCTTAAACTTGCACACAAACACATAAGACCCAACGTAAACATTCTAATTAGTGGTGGAGTTGACAGAGGGTTCCTTGGCTGGGGCCAGCTGGCTGGGGCCGACTGTCTGATCTATAGGTCTCTAGTTTGCCAAGCCCACATGTTTTACTTTGTCTTACAACGTGAGTAGTACAAGTCAGGTTGAAACCCGCGGCTTTTGACAAAACAACTGTTATGCATGAACCTACAAACGAAACTAGACATATATGTTTTTATCCGCACATATTCATACACAATTTCAGCTTTCCTGTCTCGTTCTTATTCATTTATACTCCCTCTTTTATATACACACACACGCACACGCACATTCACAAATTAATTATGGTTGGCACAGCAGCAGCAGCCTCATTCTAATAAATCTCTCCATTATCTAAAGTGATTGGTGGATGCAGCAACTCATTTTCTATCTTGGAGTTGAGGCCAGTGGAAAGTTGGATATTAACCCCTTACTTCATGTCTTGCCATATAACAGCTTTTGTGTTTTGTGTGTGCCAGTAAAGAAAAAGGTTATAGAGAAATGACAATACATGTTTTGTAGAGAATAAGTTATGCCAACATCAGAAATCCTCTTACATAAGTATTCCATGTGACTGTCCAAAACTGCATTACTTTATGTATGACATGCGATAAGAATCATTTTTCAATAGCTGTGGGTGAAACTTAAATCATTTAACAGACATCCTATTTCATGGCTGCTACTCTTACCCTGCCAGCGACATTTACCTCACGCCTGGGTGATCCACAGTGGCCATTTTGTATCATAAAACAATCAGCAGGCATAAGTCAACATTGTGCAAAGTGAAGAGTTGTACCTGCCAGGAAAAAAAAAGTACTCATCTGGGGTTTATTATGGAGTCTTTGGCTGGAGTGTGGATGTTGTACCCCACTAGCTGGCCTGCTTTACACACTGAATGTAGTCTGGTGAAACTGACTCAGTTCCAATACATAGATTGGTGACCCAGAAATCTGTCATTTTGAGTCATAACAGTGTTTTGGCTGAGACTAAGTAGAGACCTATATGTGGGTCCGTTTCCTGTTCCTGTTCCATACATGATGACATCACAAATGTCAAGGGAGCCATTGGAGCACCTGTGTCCCATCTCCATGACAAGTGAGCTCAAGGCCTTTGGGTGATGGAATACGCATAGATGAGGCAGGCCTACATACACATGGACACATGCACACATATGCGCACACGCAAGTTAAAAAAAGACTTTGAGGCCAAATAAATCACACAACATGGAGTCTGGGGTGAGAGCCCCTGATGAGATATAGAGCCTACAGAAATAGGCCATCACGGACCCCATTCCTCCTCGCCAGCACCAGAGTTAATGGCTTTCACATCTCCGGGAGCCTCTCTGACTCTTTCTGTGTTAGCAGGTTTGTCTTTGTTATCTTACAGCTGTTATGTTTGTTCTACCAATCCCATCCTCTCTGTTGGACAGCCACTATTAACTGCTGCTCTGTGCTCAACACCATGGCCTAATGTATGCATTTCTACATTTTAGATTACAGTATTTGTTAGCAGCAAACAAAGGGCCCATTTAAGTGCCTCATTTGCTCCAGGACCATGTTGCTTAGTCTAAATTGAAAGAAAGAGCTGTGATTGCACAGAAGACAAGAGGAACTCAGAAAGACAGGAAAAATCAAGACAGGAGTGAAGATAAGAGAAGGGAAGGAGGGTGACTTCTGTAGTTTTGTTGGCAGAGAGTCAAGTGAGTTTACTGAGTCAGAATAATTTGACCTGAGTATCGTGGGCTGAAATGTGTGCATGTACTCTGTGTATTTGCACATCTATATTTGCTTTTGCACTATATCCCTGTGTATGTTTCTCCATGCTAGAGGCTCCCAATGACTTTTCTGAGTGACTCAACACCTTTCATGTCAGTTTTTATATAACAGTTGATTCAGGCTACTCAGAACTACCGACTGGCATGGGACAAAGTGACTTATGACCCGATCAACTGTGGCAGTCTGATAGAAGTGAGTTTTAGTACAGACAGTGAGTTTTTCAAAATATGCTCCTGAATGTGCTATGAATACACAGACTCCAACTACCAGTGAGGTCTTGGACAGTAATAGACAGAAATTTTAAAGTAGATCTTAAGGAGGACAGAAGTAGATGGCATTGTGTATTAACCAATTATATGAAGACAGGGTGTCTTTTTCAAGGACACATACATGGGTTACATTTGGAACGTACACACACATATACACAGCTGCTATTCATCCAGTTCCAAATATGGGGTTGCCAGGGGCAACACAGACCCTACAGCATCCTCACGCTGACTGTTTGCCAAGCAGCCCGGTATGCAGCACTATTACCCTCATCATTGCAACATAATCAGCTGCAGATGAAGCTGCCACTAAATCGAGACAGCCTTCAAGGCACAATTAGAAATGTTAATTAAATGTTGCTCCATTTTGCATTGGCTTGACACATAATACAAACTATTAGTTAGGGCTGTGCTCCGTGAGCTTTCTCTCCACTCCGTCATTGATAATGTGTAGCAGACATATTCCTTAGGTCAGGGCTCGGCAACTGCACATGACAATTTTACTGAGCTGTGTAATTAGCAAAAATAACCAGGAGATGATCTGGTTGGAATGGAAACCTGCATTGTCTCAGGTCCTGGAGATCCAGATGTTGTTTCAGTATATTTTGAAGTTTATGAGAAAATAAGATATCCATTCACATAACATAACAATATCTCCAATGTATATTTGTATGCACATCCTTTTTAATGTCATTTGAACTATATTAGGTTATTACTGTGTAATGCTGCTTATACCTAAATGCATTGTGTTGGTAAAACATATTACCTTGGTTTGGACAGTGTAGCCTTTTGCTGCATGATTGAAACACTAAAGTTTATAGTCTTTGTGTGTATATGTGGGTATGTACAAAATAGTCGTATCAGGGTGTGTGTCTGCAGATTAGTTTAAGTGCCTTCAGAGCCACTCAGCATTCCTACTGAAAGCACTAAGGATTCAAAATGTTGGGTGGCCATTTTTGAGTGTTAATAGAACTACTACTGGCAAATAGAAATAGTACCCTCTCTCCAAGACCACATTAAATGCATGTTTGTGAGCATGTGTAGTTGATCAAGCATGCAAGAGTGTGACTGGACTGAGAGGGTTATTCTGCTCTTGAGTAGTGTTTGGCTCAGCAAGATGTCTGAAAATGAATCCATATCTCAAACCAACTGCTATGAAAAAGAATGCAAAGACCTCAGCTCTAAATGGATTAGACAGATTGGACCATCTAATACCCTTTTATTAGATGCTGCCAGTCTTCACCCATCATCTGTGAAAGACTGCTTGCTTTGCTGTTTCAGTCCCACAAAGGCTCAGCAAGAGTGCACCGTGTGTGTGTGTGTGTGTGTGTGTGCGTGTGTGTGTGGCTGGTCTGATTTTAGTTTGCTCAACTAAGAAGGAAGCAGGAGACTGATAGGAGAGAGTGAAGGGGATTACAAGATAACTCAATTTAGACTGCTCCTAAAACAGGTTTGCTTCAAACAGGTGTGTGTTATCCTTCTCCAAAGTGGGAAAAAACACTCAGCCATGTGGTACGTGTGTGTGTGTAAGAGAGAGTCCATGTGTAAGAGAAACAGACAAAGACAGAATATGTTTGTGTGTTTTTCATGTGTGAGCTCCAAAAGCTTGTTATTGTAAACAGGATTAGAGGAAGCACGGATGGACTGTTCACAGTAAATTATACTGCATTATAAAGCGTTGTACCACCCACACACATTTTACACCTACATTGAAGCCCCATAGTGACTACACACACACACACACACACACACTGCATACGCATACACAGAGACACCCACACTCAAACACACACAGCTGCTGAAGACAGTGTGGGTTGGATTGGGGATATATAGCCAGGGCGCCAGAGGTTTGTATGATGTGTGAATTCTTTTCCAGCTCTAATCCACCCATTCCTGTTGGCATGAAAGACGAGGATTAACAGACGAAAGGTGAACATGGAGAAAAGGCAGGGCTGGAAAAGAACACAAGAAAGGAGAGATAGTGCTCTGGAACCTCTGCAGGATTCTTCCCCTGCTGCTGTGGTGAATGCAGATGAGCAGTCTTTTGTATGAAGTTAAATCCTCTTATTGATCAGCAGATGAGGTGCTGTCCTCATACCTTCTTTAAATTACAAAACTTTGGAGAGTTGATTTCTCTCAGCAGTCTGTTTGGGATTTGAATATCTCAGCAGATTAGCAAATTAATGTGATAAAAGTAAAGAAATTTGATAAGTCGGCACACTACCTGAATGTGTCATGGCTTAAGAACCTAATTTTAACATGTTCCAGTTTCTTTATTTAACTGTCGTCTGTGTGTGCCAAACATTTATGATTTCCTTTTATTGAGCAAGCGTTATGAGACTCATAAGTAAAAAGACTCTTCTGTCTGTAATATAGCACTACACGAGATGCTCACATCTATCCCACAATGAAAATGTATATTCACTGCCTCGAGAAGAGCGTATCTGTCTCTCTCTCTCTACCTTGATATATCCCTCTTAAGTTTTACATCATTAAAGGATGATGCTATCAAGGTTATTCTCTTTCAGCATTATCCGTTGTTGGAATATATTAGACTTTTCTTTGTGCCTCATTTTTGAAAAGATGACACAAAAACAGCAGTTTACAAATGGAAGAATCACTGCTGGCTATTTTTGGATAGCTACTTGCCCATGACAAATAGAAGTACTTTTTTAAAGCTCGAGGCTTTAAAAAAGTACTTCTCTCTGTCTTGTGTAGGAATTCATTCAAGCCCTCTGGTGTGGCATTGTTTTGATAGGCCTTCCAATCTCAGCAGGTGTGCTGTAAAAAATTACCCTACGGACTGGACAGAGATTTGCATCAGTGCATGAAAAACTGCTCTGGTGAGCTTGTTATCTGAGCAACCATTGTGGAAAATTGAAGGTTGGATGCTGTTAGCCTACTTTGTGTCCAAGGCCTCATCTGTCTGCTGGTAGACTGAGGTTCAGCAGACATAAAAATAACACAAAAATGTGTTAACAAAGGAGCGAGAGGACCACCATCTGGTGCAAAATGCAAGCCAGAGAGGAAGTTATTGATTTAGGAATGCCAATTAAGACTGTACATAAAATTATAATCTGAATAGTAACTGGCCTCTAGACAGTGGCTATCTTTACACACAGCATGTGTCATGCTGATTAGCTAATTTTAGCATTATATTATGGACATGTGCTGTTAAAGATGAAAGACCTACTGTGAGCTGTACTCATACCTTCCTGCCTCCCTCTGTAGTGAAGGTCTGTTTGTGGTGTGTGTATGTATGTATGAGAGAGTATGAGTTTGTGTGTGTGTGTGTGTGTGTGTGTGTGTGTTTTGCATGCGAGCATGTCTAAATGGTTTCCTTTCAACAACAAAACAAAGTTAATTGCTTCAGTTACTGATATTAATTGCAAATTACCCACCATTGGTTCTCTGTGACTCTCAATTTGGAGTCCTGTGAGTTCATACCTCAACTCTGTGCTGTTTTGTTGTTGTTGTTGTTGTAATGCTTATATTAATATAGGTATTCTCTCACTTTCTCCCCATCTCTCTCTCTAACACACATACAAACATGTAACACAGTCACAAATCTCAGATGTCATAGATAGATAGATAGATAGACAGATAGATAGATTATAGATAATTTATTGTCCTTTCGGAAATTCTTTCTGTGCTTGGGCCAACTTACAGACAATTACATAAAAACATGACAACATCACAAACAGCACACACATCATAATCAGTGCACCATAATACAAAACATTCACAATTATTCGCACCAAAAACAGAGAGAAATCCTCCTCTACCAGTCCCAGCCCCCCCCACCACCACCGATCCAAACATCATATCACATGGTTTTACTCACCCAACCAATACTGGTGGATATAAAATAATTACTGGCATGATTGGTTCAAAAACGCAGAGCCCTGTACCTTCCACTGATGGTTGTATATATTGGTAATTTTGGAGTTTGCTTTTGTCACCTTGGTCTGTCTTTGCTCTGTATGTATAGAATTGTATTTAATTGAGCATGTTATTGGTTGGACAAGTCTGTGACTTGTCCAGACAGTCTAGAAGATGGATGGTCTGCAGGTTCCCCTCGCAGCAGAGCTGACATCCCCACAGAGGACAGGAAAGAGAGAACAGAAATTGCTTAGAGATTTGAAATGTCACTGTTTTGAAGAGAATCTCCTTCCAAAAGTTTGGAACTTGGCACATTTTAACTTTGTGTGGCTGCATGAGAGCTGTTTTCTAGTGACATTTTCCATATGTATGTGGGCTGATGACTGAGTCAGTCTTGTGTATGTTTGTTTGCCTGTTAGGTCATCATCGCTGTGATGTGTCATGTCTGACAGCTTATTTTGAAACCCACCTAGGAGTTAGAATGCCAAGGCCAGGCATACAGAATGACAACAACATGAGCATGTTGCTTTTTATTGTTTTAACTAACTGGGGCCAGATGGGAACATGGGTTTTTAACACTTCTTTTAGCTTGAAAAACTCCCTTTATATTTAAATGATCTATTTAGATAAGTGCTATTTAGAACGTAGAGGTACACCAAGTACTTTTACTACAGGATAGCATTTAGATGGCACAGAATGCATCATTTCATCTTGCTAATCACTTGTAATAAGCAGATGCAAGGCAGATGTGCATTGCTGCTGGCACAGGTGCTGCACAGTAACACTGTCCAAGGTTTGTCTTAGAATCCCTAGTAGCCTTGGTCTACTTACTATTACAACCTTCAGCTTCCCGGTCTGCTATGTCCTTTAGGCAGAGGAACATACTTATGCATCTGTCTGTGAGGGGCAAAAGGAAAGAGAAACAGTGGGAGGAAAAGCAGAGCACAGTGAGGCCTGGAGAGTCTTATTACTAAGGAATAAGTATTCATGAGCCTGTTCTCACGAGCTCTTCTCTGCAGCGGGCATGACTCTCAGCACTGGCTTTAGGCCACTGTGAAACCAGTTGGAGAGGTTTTCAGTGCAACAGCTTAGTTGTGTTGCTGGAGTTGGAACCAATACAGGTGGACTCACAAAAAGCTCCACTGCCTGGCTGGGAGTAAAGCCGGAGGGGATCTACAGGAAGGAGAGATTTGTTAGTTGATGAATTAAAAGTGTAACGTTACCTGCAAGTGAATGCATGTCTGTCTGTGTGTGTGTGTGTGTGTGCGCATGTGTGTGTCTATTCATGTGCAAGTGACTAGTCTTATCAAACTAATTCAAAACTAAATTTTAAATAACTCTGAAGTGTAGCATAAGCTGTACCATGTTGTGGTCAAAAATCTTGTCCATTAACCTAATCTGATTACAAAAACAAAATCATTTTCCTGCAACTGTGGAGGAAACTCAGAGGATTATTGTTGTCCCTAAAAGCAACAGTTTACCATTTTAACCTTTTTTTGCACCACAGGAACTTTTCAAGAAGATTCTTTTCAGGCAGTCAGGAACTTTCCTTCAATTTGCACCAAGGAACAACGACCCATTTTGGCACCAGAACTACAGTTCTTGAACTATTTTCTAACTCCTGTTCCATGATGGGTACTCTGCAGAGATTCGGGAACTGAAGGGTGGAGTTTACAAGACTGAACATTGCTGATTGGTCAGATTCTGATTTGTTCAAGGTTAAAGTAGTTCCTAATTCTGACCTTTAGTTTTAAAGTGCTGAATGTCAGATAAAAGAAGTGATAAAGTGCAGAAGAAATGGTGAATCTACCAGCAGATTGAGCAAACATGCAGTCTGTAGTCTTAAATGAATTTAACAAAGCTGTTATTGCTTTGTAAAAGTGTAAAAAAAAAAAAAAAAAAAAAAAAAACTACTGCTGCTAACCCATATCTGTCAAATCTCATGTTTGTACCCATGAGACTTACATTTTACTTCCTTTGCTGTCTTCTCACAGCTGTGAAGTCAAAATCTCAGGGATTGTCACTCTGTCAAAGAAAATAAAAGTATGTGCTGTAATTATACTTCATTGATCAAATTGCAGTGTGTTTTGGATCGCTCTTCCTGGCTTCAGTTGCTCCTGACAGTGCTGTCAGGAGAGGTGGTGATCACATTGGTTATTGGGTACAGATTTTTCATCATACTTATTATTAAGACTGGTAGATATGTGCAACTGTCCCAAAAAAGCCTCAACTTTTTATTTTTCATTCGTAAAGATGAATTTGTTAGTTGTCTCTATTGGCTACTCATTTCTCGATTTGACATGATTTTTTCTTTGTTATATATTTTTGCACATGAAAGCATTGATCCCTTCTTGATACTTGCACAGTAAATTTTGCTGTGTTGAGTTGAATGGGACCAAATAGACTCAGGCCTAGTGTTAAAGTAACTCTTATAGTGTTAATTCAACACAGCAAAATTTACTGTGTGGATGTATTTGAGCTCTGAACTATGCTTGGAGCTTTTTGAGCCCTTTCCTGTTGAGATCATTTCACTATATGCCGGTCCTTTCTAGACGGCTCCCTGGCTGCCAATGATGTGTACAGTGGGCCACTGACAGCCACTATCACTCTGATTATTCTTCATGAATCATTGTTGTTACCAAAAGGGCAGTGAGGCAGATGATTATAATTATGCCTTATAAGTGGCAACATTGTGACTGTGGATTTTAATATAGTTAAGATGAAATAATCATTGGCAGTAATACAGAGTGCCAGTCCACAGTAGAGAAGTGTGCAAGGGTCCCTTTTAATGTGACATATTGTTTTTAATTTAAATGTCTATCTATAATCTATAATTACAACAAAAGCTGCAACACATTAGCCCACTCTTCACATATCTATAGCAATTTTAGCAAAAAAACAAAACAAAACAAAAAACAACTAAGATGTATAAATGCACAGAATTCCACTGTTGAACAGATACATATGCTGTATTGTTTAATCAGAATATGATGATGATTTATGCTGATTTCATTCTACTTATGCTGTTTACATGACCTTTGAAAAAATTTATTTATTGCCTTAATCAGAGTATAATTGAAATGTTTTATATGTATATATAGTCAACAATATAGTCTTGGAATCCATATTTAATCCATGTAATTGTTATTTTGGTTTTTAAGTCTGTAATCATTCCATAAATCCTTACTTTGAATATAAAAGTTACTGGATTAACATTTAAATAACTTTTGTTAGTATTTCGAGAGCATCTCTACTCAAGTTACATGTTTTACTACACAGTCTACACAGCTGCTTAGGGTGAAAATGGAAATTGCAGCATCTGTGGCTATATAAAAGACTAAGAGCAATATTCTGACATTTTTATTGGAAAGACCATGAAAGATGTCGTAACTCAGAAAGCGCAATAAACATAATGTGCTTTGATTTTTCTGTACTCTGTGTAATGTGGCACAGGCCTGAGGTCAACCTTAGATGTGGGCCAAGGTTTTATTTGATCTTGTCCACTAGGCTTGACATATCAATCTCAACATTTAATGTGCCTTTTGGCTGCATGAATGGGTTTTACATGCATATACAATATACTCCCTCACATGTCACATGATCACTACACAGAGGCCTGTTCTAAAACCTTTCCTCATCACATGAAAATTGTTCAAATGTGAAAGAATAAAACTAAACCAGAGTTCAAACCCTATTACATGTGTCGTGACTTTCTAGCACGAGGGTACTGTGGCCCCGCCGTGAACCAGCAGTGCGTGGCTCTTGGCCCTGCCAGCCTCGTGTCTCCGCCTGGGCTTTGAGTTATTACTGCCAGGGTCTAAGACCCATTCATCAGCCCTTCATTAAAACCCAAATCGCTTTTTCATTCATAGCCTTCTCCCTGCCAGCCTAACAAGTGCCACATCCTGCCTGTTAAATTTATGCATTGAGTCTGTTGTTCAAAGTAGTTCACTTCTATGAGTTTGCAGCACCCCTGCTCTTATATGGGAATAAGCTGTTCTGCAGATTATAACCCACCTGGGAAGCTTGTTGGAAGGAATGGATTTTTTTTTCTTCAGCAGTAGAGCGAGGAAGACTCACCTTGTAGCATGGGGGTGGTCAGGGAGAGAGGGGGGGTCTTACACAGGGAGCAAAAGAGAAATGGGTCTGTTGAAAGGAACACTCCAATGGCCTTTTCTTGTTCCACTTTTGTTGGAGCTATCTTGCCGCTCTGTGTTATTCAAACCACACAATGGGGTACAATGCTGCCGGCTGCTCTCGCTCCATCCCTCCACCCTTTCATCCTGCTCCCTCCTCTGTACTATAAGCCATTTAAACTGTTTTTGGCAGAGTGGAGTAAAGGCAGGTGGAAGTGGAATGTTCACAGACCCCTGACCATTCTTTGCTTGCAGGAAATTAGTTGTCTATTGTGCCTCTGCTGTGGCAGCTTAACTGAACTCAGTACAACATCAAGGCAAATATCTCATCAAAATTTCAGTTCAGTAATTGAGCAGCTCTGCCATGTTGTTCCCAATTTTAGTCAATTATCACACATTTTCCTACTCTCTCACTCATCTGTTCAAGTCTAAGTCATTTATTTCTCCATTACTGCAGCACAACAGGTAATTATCTTGACTTAAGAGAGTGCTGTAAGTAGACCAGTCAGTGAATGTTATATTTATTTCTTTGATATGTTGAAACACTCTTTTGATATTGATTTTTAAGCAAAGTATTTCACATCCAATTTATTCTTTATTGTTATTCACACTACATAGTCCTTTTGGTGTGGGTCAATTGCCAATTCATTGTTTTCTCACTCATATTAAAAAAAAAAACAAAAACAAAAAAAAAACGACAATGTGTCCGCTCACAACCATGTGCAAAGAAAACTACAGATTAAAACAAACCAAGTTTAATGTTTTCAACTGAAGTTTCCATGATTTTGAAGTACTTGACTCTGTTTTAACTGAACAGTGTCAGTGCCAGTGGCTGTAATTCTCCAGAACATGCTCATTACATTTATTATGACATGTGACCTTTTCCTCTGTTAAATGTAACACAGACCACAGGGGAAATTGGGAAAACAGGATTGCACATTGTGCACCAGTGAGAAACTGAGAGGAATGAGAAAAAATTGCCACTATTGTTTTTCTTTCTCTAGACATTGGGAATTTATCATCTGCCAAAATATACACTTGCACAAGCACAGAGAAAACACTTTGACTTTCACCATCATGCATGAATGCAGACAGACATGCATGTATACCTGTGCACACATGAACACACGGCCGAATGCATGCAGGCATACTCGCACTCCTCCACCCTTTCCCCACATCCGGAAGAGAGAGGTCAGGTTAAGTGTTGTGAGGGGTAGTGGCCTGTTTTTCTTCTTGGCTGGCACTTTGCCCATGTCAACAGTCCCTCTCTTCAAAAACCACCACTAATGCAGGGGCCAGTGCTGACAGTGTTCTGACAATGAGTTACTATCTGCCAGACACAGCCCCTGTCCAAATGCTGGTCTCTCTGAAAAACAGATCCGTGGCGAGAGCAAAGGTTAATCTAGCTGTGAGGCTCCACTGGCAACTGCCTCCACGGCCATGTGTGACTGAGAATAGGTTGTGAGGAATTAACACTACTGCCTCAGGGGGTGTTGACAGAGGTGTGTGTCTGTCTGTGTGCTTCTGTGTGTGTGTGTGTGTGTGTGTGTGTGTGTGTGTGTGTGTGTGTGTTGATGATAGGAAGTGAGGAGGAGGTTTTGTGTTCAAATCCATTACCTTCGGAGAGGAATCATGCTGGTTAAAGGTTGCTTCATGCCATTTCAAAGATGTAAGACAAATACCAGCGGACTGTGTACACATCGCATTGAGAATATGCATGCTGTCTTCCTTTTGTCCATTGTAACAGTCGCTCTGTCAGCCTGTCCCACTGTTGTTCTTTCTCACCTACTTAGATTGTTTTCTTTACATCCTTCTTGCCTTTAGTTGCAGCACAGTGAATAAAAAAGAACAGTGCAACCAAAAAGCAACCACAAAGCTCCAGGATCCTGACAGTAACTTAACAGGACATAACCCTGTTAGTGTGTTGTGTGTGTGTTTATAGTTTTGTGTGTCTACATTTGGCTGAGTCAGCTTAGGTCAACTTGGTTCAAGGCTTCCTAAGGAGAGAGTATTTAAACGGGTCTCTCTACCACTGTGCCAGCCGTCTGTTTCGACTCCAAACAGCTCTTCTTTGCTAAGCTCCTGTTGCCACACCAGAGCCCTGTGCCCTTTGTGAACAGACTTGCTGTTAGAAAGTGCCCACAAGTGTCCCATATATTCAGCTATGAAGTCATAGTTGTAGTTGGAGCAGATAATAAAACAAACCCCTTACATAAGATTTTCCAGATTAGCATATTCGCAATAAGCCATGCATCAGAATTTGGGATATTGTCAAGGATTTATGGCTTATAAATCACACAGAAGAATTACCCAATTTTGTGGATTCCTTCAGATTATCTCTGTGCAGCCAGTGAAGAAATTGAGGAATAAATAAGAAAAGAAAAAGAAAACATCAAGGCATGCTGCAGCTGGCTCATCACAGTCAATTAGCTATGTGAGACATCTCCTGGAGATATTTCTCTTTGGATAATGCTTCTTCTGTCATCGACCTGTGTGTGTGTGAGTGCAGGCACAAGTGTGCGGTTGTGTGTATATGGTTGCGTGCGAGTATGAATGTCTGTGGGTCTTTCTGTGTGGGTGCCTGTACTCACACCTGCCAAAATATCTTCATATAGCCCTCCTTGTGAGATGGGGCAGAGACTGGAGTGCCGTTTCCCATTCACAGTGGGTGTGCATTTCTTTATCTTCTTTGCCTGTCGTGTTGAGTGATGGGTAATATGCTAAATGGGACCTGTGTTTACTTCACCTGTGCCACCGACAGGCCTCTTTGTGTGCTGGGATGTGACAGGGAGAACTAATAATGCTTTAACTGCTCTGTCAAACTTCAATCACATTGACACAAGCTCAGGTGTAGCACACTGTCTTGTTGTCAGAGCTGCTGTCACTGGACAGATGTAAGTGAATTGTGTCCTAGTACTTACATGGGGAATGTTGATTACAGGCCGGGGGTCAGGTAAATGGGCTGTGCTGTGCAGATGTGCAGTTGTGTGTGTTTATCTATGAAAATGTGCGTATGCGCAAATACCCACTGTGTTTGTGTAAGTGCAAGTGTGTGTGCCTGAGTAGCGTTTTGCATTTATGTGTGTGTGCACCTATTCCAGGGTTAGTGGAGCAGTGAGGCCTTGCAGTGAGTCTCTTTCCAGGAGTGTGTGTGATTTACGAGTCTGGTGCACGCACTACTCCCATCCTCCTGCATAATGTCCCCATTAGAGGCAGCAGACACTGTGGCTCTGTTCATCATTTAGTCCCAGCCACTGGCACACCTGGGGAGGGGAGGGGGAGAGAGAGAGAGAGAGAGAGAGAGAGAGAGAGAGAGAGAGAGAAGGAAAGGAGGAATAACGAGAGAAGAGATAGCACAGTGCATTATCTCTTCATCAGTTATAGCCCTTATGGTTTTACAAGGGCCATGACCAACTACATCTGTGTCCAGCAGAGCAGGAAAAAAAAAAGAAAAAAGGAATAGAGATGAAAAAGGCATGGAAGCAGGGGTGGCGCTAGGGGCAGGCTTATGGGGCTTAAGCCCCGGATGTTTTCCATAAAGCCCCAAATCTTTTTTGTAACAGTGTGTTTTGAATTTTCTGTAGCATTTTTGCAGTTACCCAAATTCATTGCCAAGTTGGAACCACAGTGTTGTGAACAGATTGGTCGGACCAAATTGGTGGATGGAATGGACATAACGCAACACCATATAGCTCCACTGTTTAGATTATTGTAAAGGTTTTCATTTTAAAAGATTTTAAACTTCATATAACTTTTTAAAAGATGTAACTTGATTTTTTTTTTACATTTCTTAAGCATTTCTCAAAATTTATATTTAGCTTTGGTAGATTTAAAATAGCTTTGAGCTGGCCTAAGATCTGGGCTAAGCCTTGGATCTCCAATAACCCTAGATCCACCCCTGCTTGGAAAGACAATAAGAACAGGAAGGAAGGAAGGAAGGAAGGAAGGAAGGAAGGGAAGCAGTGTTACAACATGTGCTTTTCTTCAGCTAGCCACAGCCACCATATGACTTATATAAAAATAGTTACAGTACAGTACGTACATCATATCTTCTCCTCTTTCTGAATGTTCTCTTATATTACCTTTTTTTTTTTTTTTTTTNTTTTTTTTTTTTTTTTGTCAGCCTATATTCAGTACCTGTGTTTGTTTTGGTCTGTCAGCCTCATTATGTGGAGCGAGCTGTCAGGGGACACATGGGCTAACAACACCCCTGGGGAGGAGAATAGAGGAGTGCTGTAGTGTGTGAAAACTATCCGGGAGTCATTCCAACACTCATTCACATTAATAACTCCACTACTACAGATAACAAACACTTCATGAAAGGATAGTCATATTTACTCACCATACACTTCAGCCTGGAAAAAAAAGGCATTATACTGTGTATACTGGCAAACTTTTGGAATATTGGCAAACATAGAATAGTGGCCAAAATTGTCCCACAATCAGTATTGAAGACTTTATCACATTTATATGATAAACTATGTGCTGAGTTAATCACCAGTGGTACATTGTGTACAGTAGTAAATGGCATTGATATGAGATGTGTGGGGTTAAATTCTACCCTAACCTGAAATAAAATCAAATTGTATTGCCATTGCACATTTTATTTATTGCATTAATTGTAAATTATGTGCGCAGAATACAATCTTATAGGCAAATGTATGTAAAAGTGGTTTTAAGATATTGATATAGCTGCTTAATTTAAAAAAAAAAAACAAAAAACAAGCATTTGTTCAGTTTCAAAACCATATTTTAAAGGAGCAATAGTAAGTCATTATGTGGCATTCTGTAATTGCATATTGCCTTTTGTCTTTCCTTGTATTTTACATAAAAGTGGTTTTTGCAGTGAGTGTCTCGCACCAAGGGGCTGCTGACACCCATGGGCTGAATGTTAATTTTGGGAGATGACATAGTCTTTCTGCTCCACTTAACGTTTGTAATGAAACTTCCCCAGGCTCTCTCTCTGTCTCTGTTGGCATCTGCTTCAGCTCCTCTAACCCAAAGCAGAGACTAAAAGTCAGGTCGATGATAGAGATGACTGAAACACCTGCAGGTTTATTGCTTTTCTGGATCAATATAGATGCTAGTGTATCCAGCTTTTGACCATGTTTCAGGATTTGATTTGAATAAGTAGATATAGTAAGTGTACAAGAGATAAAAAAAATATGTTCATGGATGGAATTTACTTTATCTGGTTCTGGTTTCTTTTACAAAACAATGAATATTTCAGTTTTTTGCAACAGAATTCTGCCTTTGCACTCAGAGCTGTTTCAAATGCTACACATTTTGTATTACACAACACAACACACCCAAAAGTGCACTTAGTACCTCCAAACACAAACACTCCTGCCATTTTATCTGAAATACAACAGGTCCTGGAGGGGTGCAGTGCTCTCCAAACACCCGCAAACCACTTGTGTCTTCCATCAGAGCTATTTACACTACCAGTAGATGCTCACACCCACACACTCATGCTGAACAGACACCTGCATCTATTCTAAACCAGTGCAATATAAATGGAGAAATTATTTAACAGCTTTGAGCAGTTTTTACAGCCATGTAAAAGCTGTGTTTGTGTTCCTTGCATATGTGTGTGCATGTGTTCTGCGTGTGTGTATAAATTTCCATGGAGCGCTCAGAGTGTTTTCTGCAGGTGTTTTCTGCAGGTGTTTGCTGCGACTTCTCCCTACATGCGAAGTAAAGAAGCAGCTCGAAGCGACACTACACTACATATTTAACAAAGCGTCTTGGCTCTTTAGCTGTACCGTTGTAGAACAGTGAGCATAGTTGCCCTTTTGCTCCTGAAGCGCAGCTCACATCACACCAGCAAACAGCCTCATCTGGCGGGCCTGTGGAGTAAAGCGCTGCCTGGAAGCTTTCTGCTTTCCTCTGGCAAGCAGACCTTTAACTGACAGGGTAACCACAGGCTGTCTTACTGCACTCAGAATCTCACCCTCTGATCCACCCATGTTTTCTCAGTTACATTGGCAATCAACGGAGGACTCAGTCACAGAACATCCAAAATGCCAGGATAAAGTCAGAAAAAAAAAAAAANCAGAAAAAAAAAAAAAGAAAAAGGTGGGGGTGTTGATGGATGTTGTCTAACACCAGACAGCTAGTCTGGCACAGCTGCTGTTGAGAGAATTGCGGAGGCCAGAGGGAAGGCTGATGTTTGGACTCCCCACTAGTGTCACATGGACAGCTGTGACATTTGGGCTGCGTGCTGGGCCAAAGCTCAAGCACATGGACATTTTCGATGCCAGATCAGATGAGGCCAGTTACACAGTGTGTATATATGTCTGTTTCTGTGTGTGAGTTTGTGTGGGTGGGTGGCATGCTATCACTCAAAACATTTCCAACACCCTTCCTGTGGCAATACAGACTGAATGTAATGTGTGTTAAATGACATTTGCTCTCCCAGCAGAGTTCCATGCTTCACTGAGCTGTGGTTTTGCATTCAGAATGGCTCCGAGAAAGAGGAATTATTAAGTGAGACGCATAAATAAAGAGACATGATTAAGAAAGGGAACAAAAGAAAAAGAGTGGGCAGGTTGATGATCAAATGGACACACAACAGAATTCCCTTGTCAAGCTAAATATTCAGCCTCCATGCTCTGTTTTCATTCCCTAATTCTAGGGAAGTTCTGAGAATCATGTAAAGTTCATGTACTGTTTTCTACAAGAGATCTCCAGACAAATGCATTCAAGAAGGTCTGCTGATAAAATTATGTTTCTTTTCCCCTCTCTCCCTCCTTCTTTCTCTCTCTCTTGTTATAGATTCTCAGTGAAGAATCTCACTCGCCACTGTCAGCCTCATGCTATAAGGTCAAGATCCTCTGCTGAAAGTTTGTCTTTTAGCCTCAGGACTATTTTCTATCTCTTATTCCCTCAGTGCTGAAAGCAGACTGCAGCAAAGCCCCCATGGAAAACCAAAGCCCATCTCCAAAAATATATAGACCTCCCCAGGCATGTCAGCATAATGCTGCAAGAAGGTGATTTTAGTGTTTGCTTTTAATGGAAAGGATTGTCTTTGCTTGGAGGCATTTTTGAGGCCGCTGGCATTTATTGGAGAAAGATAGCAAGGACAGAAGGGGAGAATGGAATCCTAACCCTGTACTGTATGTCTGTGGTCACCAGTGGTTAAGCCAGGCTCTGGGGAAGTATTCTCTTCTAATGTAAGTGTGTTATTGTGTGTTGAACAAGTGCTGTGGGTGATGGTGTGTATGTGAGTGTGTGTGTGGTGGAGCTGCACTAACAAGATCCCCGAAGAGCATCACACTTGCAGTTAAGGGAGTGAGATCACACCATGCTCTTCCACTCATTCACACCAGCTTAGCCATCACGGTCCCTGTGGTGAAGAGTGCACATCTGTGGGAACACCAAACTGAAGCATCAATTACTTGGATCTCACTATATTGGTCAAGGGAGCACATGGCTAAATTGAATAACACTTTCTCTTAGGCAAATGGCACATGCATTTGTGCACGCACATACACACATGCACACACACACACACACACACACACACACACACACACACACACACACACACACACACACAGACTCATGAAAAACAATCACTGATCCATCCCAATGGCATCCTCTCCTGACAGGGTACAGTAACCGCTTCTCACCAGTGAGACTCCCCTCAGTGAGAAAAAGAACTGTCATATGATTGACTCACTCACACCTCCATATGAATGTTAAATCGTATTATATGCACAGTCAATTCAGGCTTAGTGGCTTTGCAAGCCCCACGGGACCCGCCGATAATTTGACTTTTATTGAAATTCAGCTTCAGTGAGTTCAAGGTGGTTGAAGGTCGTTCTTTTACTGCACAGATGAGACAGAGGGAGAGCATGGCATCAAACCTTCAAGGCTGTCTCTCAGGCCTGCAGCTGCTTTGTCTGTTCACCTCTCTGCCGGTGGGGGATTATTCAAGATGCACAAGTCAATTTTGTGGTGCATCCAAACATGGTTAACAACAACGTTTAATGAGATTGGCTATAGCTTGCTGGTGTTTGCCTCTCCCCTTGAACAGTCTTCTTTATTACTTTTCAGTGGTACATTGCTAGTTTGCTTTACTCTGTGGGAGAAAGTAGCAGTCACAGATTTAAATATGTATTAAGTTTTAGTTTTTAGGATTAAAGGGCAGGGTTTTTCTGGATTCATTTTCTTTTTTGTATATTCTTTTAAAGGGGGTTTTGTCACAATTTGATGTAAATCCATCTGGGTCTCTCTGTCTCTCTCTCTCTGCTCTGATAAATGCTGCCCAAGGTTTTGAGTCAGAATGAGGCCGAGCCAAAGTAGTTGATAGGAGGAGCAGCTGGTCTCTGCTGTTTTTAACCTACATCATGTGTACATGTATGTTTTGTGTGTCTACACATCCATACACATGTATGAGTTTCATTCTGCCTTTAATGAAAAGGTGTTAAAGGCAGGATTTTTAGCTGCTGTAGGTGTCCATTGTTTACATATTTATTTACATATTTTACAAGTACTACTACAAGTCTTTTAGAAGAACAGTAGAACTCAACAGGGTCTTGTGATTTCTAAGAAATTATGTGACTGTTGCTTTCAGCTCAGTTTAGATCCCTTCCAGGATAAGATAACACAGGGTGCTGCCACATGATGCCCTCTTCATCGCACTGTCTCTCAGATTACTCCCTCCATATCTAATTCGGCATCTCTCTTTGCATGAACTGCATTGTTTTTCCTTCTCTCTGCTCTCCACGCAGGCTCCACATATTATGGGTTGGTTATCTCAGTTCAAGTGTGTGACAGCATGACAGCAAAGGACAGTCAGTTCTCTCTGTCTCTTTGCTCTCCTAACCCCAAGTTGTTATAAGGTGCAATCAGGCGAGTCACACTGAGATGCCATCTGAGTCCCTTGTACATTATACACATCTGACATTAAGTTTATGGAATCTTTGATTTCACTGTAACTGTTAACTTTGGTTTCATTAGCACAGAACTGTGCTAATAACAATCCACGCTGTCCTAATTAGAGTGAAGGACTGCAGTTGGAAGTAATGGAGATATCATTTTATTCACTCCGTGCTATTTCCTGGTCTGCTTTAACTCACCCAGATAGCCCAGCAATAGCCATAGCTTAGTGCTAAATGTCAGCCTTGCACAATCCCAGTGCAGACCTGACTTTAGTTCTTCTCTGTCATTCCGCTCGTGTCTCCAGTCAGAAGAAGTGATGATAGGGGCCAAGTGAGGGCTAACATCTAACTTCCATATGTGATGCTTGGAAATGTCAGTGTTATAGTGTAAGACTTTCATTTTAAAGACATTCTCCATTTTGGGAAAGGCTAAATTACATTGTCATTTTCTCTATACTGGCTTTCCAACATAAACATGGTATTCAGAGCTTTGTTTTCCTATTCTCCAGGACAGTTATTCTTGGCATAGTTGATATGTGTAAACTGATACTACCCAAGCCCTCATGGTTCACATCAGCAGCTCTCATAGTTTTAAATGGAGTATTGATTAAGAAACACTTTTAGTTGTGTCATTAATGTGATCAAATTGCTGCTTTTAACGTTTTTGTTGGAAAGACAGGCGAGTGGGTTGGTGCAAGAGTTAAAAAGAGAATAAGCGACAGTGAGTGGGTGTGGCTGACTGATTGGGAAACCAGCCGAAGCCTTGTTCTTGAGCCAGTGAACCATTGGGGAGTAGTCTCCCTCACTCTAAATGCTGTTTTGTGAGGTGAGGAGCCTGATAAGAGATGTAATTACCTCATTTTAGTGCAGCAAATTGCCAGGTTTCCTAAAAGCAGACTGACTGGCTGAGGTAATATCAGCTTTAATGAGTATTGTGATGACTGTGGGAGGCTAGTAGTGCTCTGTCTGGATTATTATCAAGTCAGTGCTGTTAGTGTGCTGCTTCAGGAAACTTTAACAGGTTCTGGCCTTTATAAGTAGTATAAAATAAAGGTGACTCTCTAAATTTTATTTGACTGCCCAATGTATGTTTGCATTTTTGTATAAATTAGTACACCACATAGGATATGTAACATGTATGTGTGAATTAATGTTTAACTATACTTTATACGCACTATACATTTACTTAAAAAAATGTAAAGCCATTTGAATTACTATCTAAAAGGTATCCAATTTTCTCTCAGGTAAAAATGTTGAACAGTATGCAAAATGTGGTCAGTAGCTGAAAGTCATTGACTGTGCATGTGTAATGAATTCATGTGCATGTTCCTGTATCAGTGTGCTGCTTTTTGAGAACAGTGCCCAAAGAGAATCAATTAAATAATGGCCTACTAAACTAACCGCAGAATTCCCTAAGTGGTGTCATCACAGGCTCACTGTGGAAATCTGGAGGGTAGGGAGATCATATTTCTGGTGTGTGTGTGTGTGTGTGTTTGTGTGTGTGTGTGTGTATTTAAAGAAAAAGAGAAGTGGAACATCCTTTATCAGAACAATGAAGACCGTGCTTCACCAGATTACTTCAATATGAATTACTTATGTTTGTATTCAGTTTGACCTGACAGTGATATTAATATACAATATTTTCAAGATTTGTTCAGCTTACATGGAATGATGTTTAGTATAAATTTCATAGTTTTCTTCATGGTGTGGCTAAAAGATCATACCAGTCATTTGCATATTTAAGGCCAAAAAAATACAACCCTCATACAGTACATATTACATTACTGCCAACCATTTTCCAAAACATACGACTGAAGTGGTAAATTTTAGAAATGTTTTTCTTACTTCCAGACTACTATTAGTTTCAGTTCCTTCCAATATGCTATAAAAATCAACTTGTTGAGATTTGAAATGTGCTTGAGATAGATAATCAATCACAGCGGACCACATGCCGTTATTATTTTTTGTCAAAGTTACTTAACCAATCCAATACGGAGGTACAAGGAAGAAAATGTATTTCTCTTTACTGAGAAATTAAAATGACAGTGCCCTCTACAATCCCATGTAGGTGTTAGCAGTAGGTGTTACACTGAATTTTAAGGTGGGTGTATCACCTGAACATTTGATATTAGGGCATTTGGCAAAATTACAGGAAACCAAAATATAGTTTTATGTTTTGGAAAATGGTTGACAAGAACATAATGTGTTATGCAGGTAGTAACTGTTGGGCTTGAATATATAAAACCATCAGTATGGTCCTTTAAGCTATTAGCACACCAAAAGAGGAATTTTACTCTGAAGATAAAAGTAATGAAGTTGTTTGTTTTAGTGAACCTTAGCGGGACTAATCTTTGGTTCGATCATTCCCATCTGTCTGCGGCCAGAAATTAGAAGCACATTGCTTTACTCCATCTGTGTACCTGAATGTCCGATCAATACTTAGTTTTATGTATCATCAAATGAACACAATTCTAATTGCTGCTGTCTGTCTTTGGATGCCAAAACAGACTTCAGACCCACAAATCTGCACATACAGACATGCACATAGATCTTCAAACTACAGACACTACGTGCATCTTCTAAAAAGTGCAAAAGTGCAGCATAAGAGGTTGCACCAGAAAACACTCATCTCAGTCTTGTCTCACAGACTGATACTTTGGTGAATGGTGCAGCCAGCAGGCTTAAGAGTATATAAGAGTGTGTTTTTGGGTGTGTCCCTTCTACAATCTATGCAGCACAGAGCATGCAGAAAGAGAAATTAAACGCCTTTAGCCCATCATTAACAGAATGCAGAGAGAGATCGAAAGAGAGAGCAATGAAAGTATAAAGGCAATATAGAAGCAGGTTAATTGAAGAAGATAAAAGATGATAGAAAATGGAAAGTGAAGAAGCATACCCCAGAAGAGGAGTAGAAATGATGCAATGGGATTAAGGAGAGGTGGTGAGGAGAGGAAGAGGAGGGACAGATTAGTAGAATGAGTGGAAAGAAGGGAGGAGGAGAAGGTGGAGGTAGAGGAAGAGCAAAGAATGGGGGGGGTGGGGGTTATGATGAATTAAAGATGACACTCTCCGGCAGTGTGGCTTCTAAAGATCACACTGTCTGCTAATGCAATGTTAATGAATGCAAATGATGTGCCTAACCTCTCTGACCACAGAAGTAAAGAGAGAGAGAGAGAGAGAGAGAGAGAGAGAGAGAGAGAGAGATGCACTATGCCTGTCACTGAATGACTCACTGACTGACCACTGTAGTATGATTAGATGTGCGTCTGTTGTCAGCAGCCTTAGGGTGGATGTGCATCGACTATTTGGCAACCTTGCCTCAGGGAGCTGTTGTGTTTTTCCTCTTTCTCTTCCTCAACAAGTCTATTACACACCACTAATAGTGTAGACAAGTATAGACATATACTGTATGTGTGTGTATGTAGATAGGTAGATCGACAGAGAGAGAGAGAGAGAGAGAGAGAGAGAGAGAGAGAGAGAGAGCTCTTGTCATGTCATAAGGTTGAATCTTAAGTTTTATGTGACCTGGCAGCCCAGATGTTTGAGGCCAAGAGAATGTCACCTTGCTATGATTATAAAATAATTTCATTATGCTCTACACATAATGCATATACATTAATTTTCCTATCTTGTGAGGCATTCTTCCTAACATCTGCTGCTGATTTTACTTTGGCTTCTTTTCCCCCTTTCCTGTGTCTCGTGGTTTTTCCCTCTCATCTCAGATACTGACCTGGTCTTCTTTCAAGTCCACTGTTGTGTGTGTGTGTGTGTGTGTGTGTGTGTGTGCGAGCAATCTATAATTTGTGAGNACTGTTGTGTGTGTGTGTGTGTGTGTGTGTGTGTGTGTGTGCGAGCAATCTATAATTTGTGAGTCTCTTCATTTAATTCTGTCTGCAGCTCAGTGATGTGAGGCTTGTGTATCCCATCACTCTGCACTAATGTCTCAGAGGATGGCAGATTATTTTCTGTTCAATTTTCAGATCAGCCACATTGTCATTTCTGTCTTCAGGGAGAGATAGAAGTAACACATTTCTTTTGATGTATTTCAGTTGACTCTTGTGCATCTTCTATTTAAAGATAGTATGACTGACACAGTTTTACTGCGCTGCAGATTAGAAATGCCTCAAATCTGTGTTTGCAAGGATTGTCTTCTCTGTTGAATATAGCAACTCAATCAAAGATATCAATTCTTTCATGTTCTTTCTACCCAGAAGCAGTGCTATGGCTATATCTCCCAATGTGCTACTTTAACCAATGAGCAAAAACACAGTCATTCAGTACTTTTCCACATACGTTAAAAAATTGATTCTATTATTAAAGTCAAGTTTTTCAAATGTCTTATAAACATCATAATTAGATTGAAGTCAACATAATTTGACACTGGTGTAATCTGACTCAGATATCTAGATTATTTCCACGCATGCATTGCCTCACCTAGCAGCAATTGAGCAATGCGTCATGTATATGCGACGCGCAGCAGCATCCTAATAATTGCATGTGGCTTATTTCACATTTTCGCCTATGTTGCGCATGTAAACATACTTTCTGTTTTCAAATCAGCTCAAAATTCTCCCCCATGCTGGACTTGTGCCAATCTTGGGAACTCATAGGTATCTCTACAGGGGTGCTTACTCTCCATTTGTTTAGAAAATGTTTCTCTGTTTCATTTTTTTCAAAACTGTTGTTCTTTTATTCATAAATCCCCTGAGTGGACTGCTGATTAGTTTGGGATACACAGCAGCCTTCACTCCTGTTTGTTTGTCACTTTGTTTTCAGCCATGTATTAAGATGCCACACTCAGCAGGCTACCATGGGGCTTCATCATTGTTAAGTGCTCATTTCAATCCTGCTGATTTCGTTTCTTTGTTTTCCATCTCTGTCTGACTGTTTTTTTCTTTCATCTCTTTCTCTTTTTCTGTCCTCCCATCTTTATTTCATTTCTGAGGAAAGATAAATCCCTCTTAAATGTGCTTGTTCAAAATCCTGGGATCTTATTTCAGTTTCTTGCAGCAATCACAAAGAGGAGGCCCTCTCAGCCCAGCATACAGCATCTGGACATGATTGTCTCATTGAATTACAAAGTGTACCAGCATCCTTGAGCAGGCGGACATAGTAAGGGGGGTTGAAGGATAGATGAATGGAAAAGATGTGTTATGGGATGGGATGGGAAATCCACTGAGAATTGTCTGCCGTACTGACAGAAGAGGCAGAGAGAGCTTAAGAGAGGCGCTTCAGCACATGTTCTATCGACTAACAGCCATGCAATCATACAGCCATGGTCACAAAAGGGGAAATGGCAAAGACATGCTAACGTACTGACTTGCAAACTCCAGACTTAAACATATACATAAAGGCACAAAGATGGTGGAAAGATTGGGCAATCCATTCCTGCTGTTATTTCTTCTCTGACCTCTTCTTTCTTTAGGCCAAGTGCTTGCAATATGCAATCATCCGTGTCTGTGCGATGTATCATGCGACTGCCTGCTGACATGTAATTGTGTGAAGAGGGCTGGCGTATCGATCTGAAATGCAGGTCCACATCAATGTTTAATGCAGTCTCTCTCACTCTTCCATTTCTCTCTCTGCCTCTCCCTATCCCTCTTTCTCTATCTGTGGAAACAGTCTACCATTTGGTATTGATCCATCACTTGCTAATGAGAAGAGGCTGTATTTTCTAGGATTGGAAGCTATAGGTCTTTGGTTATGGTAATTTGTGGGGGTTTGGACAAGACAGTGGAAGTGTATATACTTGAATGAGCCTTAGTCCAGGATTGCTGATACTTGTCATTTCCTGATTTCATTTGAACCATTGGTTGTGCACGTTCTCAAGATGCAATACCTGCAAAAGTTGTGGGGTCAGTAATGGCAACTTCTTTCAAGGGTCACAGCTCAACCAGAAAAATGGCTGAAGGTTTGAAGAAGAAGCACATTAAGTTTCAAGTTTCAAGTTTATTTCATTTATATAGCACTTTAAAAGCAAACAGGTTTTGCACCAAAGTGCTTCACAAAGATGGACATGTCTGCATATACATACAAGCACAGACACTTATTACATAAATGAATAAGACAATATTAAAAAACAAGATTAAAATAGAAACATGTTTGAATACAATTTAAAACCCAGGAAATCAGTTCAAAATAGAAAAACAAGTTAAACACAATTAAAAGCCAGAGAATAAAAGTGGATCTTGAGGTGCCTCTTAAAAGCATCGACAGACTCAGCCTGTCTAATGGTATCTGTCAGGCTATTCCAGAGCCTAGGGTCCGCTACAGAAAAAGCTCTGTCCCTGGCCTTTTTTTCCCTTGAACGAGGTACATCCAGCCTGCCGTGGTGATTAAGCATGGCGATATTTGTTTAATGGCCTCATGCACTCTCTGTTGTTGTTTCTTTCACATAAATAAAATGCTCATCTCCTTCATTGTCGCCATCTTTGTTATACTGTTGAGTAAAAGTAGCTTTTAAGCTGTTTTCACATTCATATAGTATTTAATTCTCCAGATTGACAGAAAATATGCAAATATGTGAAAAATGCTGCTTAGACAGAGACAGTGTGTGCAAGCATATGTTGAAACAGAGTATAATATTGGTCTATGAGTCAACCCATGTCTTTAGTGTTATTCAGAAAGGCTCACATTCAGTGATGTACTCGCAACAAATCCTCTGGCCTTTCAGCCTTTTGAAGCCAGACCAACTACTCTGACACCTACAAGCTATTGTTTTCCAATAGATTTATGAGCCACAGTTACATAGTCAACATTAAGCTCTCTCTGTTAATAATTTTCCCACAGACTAAACTGCTAGTAAACCTGCTGTGTTTAATTTATTGGTGCTCACAAGTGGAGCTGACATAGCAGAATATAAATGCAGGAGAAACACTCTGGGCTATCCTCCAAACATTAGGGACTACAGCATGTTGGTGTCTTTCCTTCCATCTTTTCCTTCCACATGACTTGCTAAAAAAAAGAAAAAGTGAATGGAGAGTACATGGGAGTGTGGACACATAATTCCCATCAGAATAAGGGAACGCACAGAGGAACAAAAAGGAGGAGTAATTGTTCAAATGAAATTTTTATGGTCTAAGCTTGAGGAGTAGTTCTAAAAGAAAATAAGCACCCCAACTTTTCAAATGAATGAAAACAAAAGAAAATCATTTTTTATGGATTAAGAAATATTTTTATCAGGAAAAAAGTCTTATATAAAATAGACCAGTTAGTCTTTTTTCCAAAAATGTAGATGAATAGATTCCCAGTAACTGGATTAATTTATAACCACAGGTCACAGAAAAATCTAAAACTTCAGAGGTAGTATAATGTTTAAAATGCTTTTTTTTTTTTAATCAATAAGGGTAGTGTATTTAGAAATAAAATTCTTCAAATCCACTTAAGATTAAATGGATGAGTGGTCCACATAACAGCCCACTTCAAACACAGACACGCATGGGTACACTCAAGGGACATTTCCCAAATCCCCCGTGCCAGTGGACAGGTGTGTGTGCTATGGCAGGACGGTCATCTGAGCCCCACCCCGCTGCTAATAACCAATTAGCATACTCCATTTACACATCTGCTGCTCTAGTATTTTGTTAATGGCAGATATTAGGTCACATGGCATGGCTTATCTCACCTCCCATGGGTTTTTGACCTTTTTTTTTCCTCACCTACCTTCACCCTCATATGCCTCCCCATTCCTCCTTCCCCCTCTTTTTCGTTTTAAAAGGAAATGGAAAATAGCCTAGTAAGTGCATATGTGATTTGACTAAAGCTTCTGTGATTTCCCCTGAGAAAGAGCTGGCAGTCCCCACAACGCAGGCTGGTGCTTAGGGCTGTTTCATGCTCCTATCTCCCAGGCTGACAGCAGTTGTACAGGCAGGCAGGCAGGCTATAGCTGGCTGGCTGGCTGTGGAAATGAGACAAGGCAGGGCTGATCTTAGGGAAATTGAAATACTCTGATGGAAGCGGGGTGTGAACAAGGCTGTCATTGTAGGTGTACACAGAAAATTGCTCTCTGAGTTGGCTGGTAAATGTGCATGTGCATCTCTTTATGTGTGTACTTGCAATATGTGTGTGTGTCCTCATGTATGTGAGTGCACATATGTGTATATGTGTAGCAGAATTACCTGGGCTAATTAGTTTCGTGTCTGAGGACAGTTTCTCTCAGGAAGTGGGGATTGAGAATGAAAGGCCTCTTTCCTTCCTGCTGGTGGCTTGTCACTCTTCCTCAGCATACTTGGTTTTTACCAACACCACTTGAACTGTAGATGACAGGTCTCGAGAGCTCCATCATTCGGAATTATTTCTATATCACTGTAAGTTTAGTGAGGTTCCAAATAAGCAACAGCTGCGGGCTTGTGTTTCCTCTGGCGGAGTAGGTAAAGGGAGGGTGATGAAGGTTGAAACGTCGTCTTGAAGGAGTGCAGGAGTGCGTCTCTCAGTTCTGTCTTTGCATTTAATCAGAGTGCAAATTCTGTCTCATCCAAAACATGCGTGGGTGTTGCTAGCCAACCATTTGGCTGTGATAGTGAATAACATCCAAACTGAGAACACAACAACCACATTTCTGAATATTCTCACTCCATCCTTATCTAGTAGATGCCATCATTCAAACATACCATTTACTCTTCCCTCTCCCAGCTTTTATTTGTTTGGGATAACAAACACAATGGAGGGCAAGTTGTGGCAGGAGACATCGACGAAAGTGAAATATGTTCTGGTTTACTCTCCATAAGATGGAAGGTTTTGGTCAGAGAATAAACTGTCTGTTGCAGGGGAAATTATGAATCTATCATTACACTGCTGAGGAGGCCAACATGTCACCTGGCTCATCACTCTATAAATCTGTCTGAGAGAGAGAGAGAGAGAGAGAGAGAGAGGCCAGCGAAACATGGTAGCTGCCACACTTCTTCTTTCTTACCTGGAGCTATATCAGGTTTTCAGGTTTCAATGTGCCAACAAGACAGAAAATTAATCAAAACAGGCCTGACAAACTTCTTGGGAGAGCTGCCAGGCCTATTTGTTGATGGTGTGTCAGAGCATTAGAGAGAGAGAGAAAGAGGGAGGGAGGAAGGAAGGGAGAGAGAGGGTCATCTTTTGTGTTCTTATATTTCATAGATGTGGGCCAGATATGACACATTGTGTAATACGGTAAAGTCAACAGTGAGATAGTGAACTGCACTATTCAAATCCAGCTCTTCTCTTACAAATGCTCTTCCAAATGGCAAATGTTCGTTTATAAGGCAATAAGTTTTATTTCCACAACTGATATTTCATACAGTGATCCAAAATACTGTATATCTTGAGATATTTTGCAAAAATCACACAAAACGAAAGGTTACTGCCCTCATTAAATCTCACATTAGTATGCTTTTCCTAACATATTATTTGCATGTTTTTTAAAGGTTGATTAAGAGAAAGTTGCAAAAAGTGCTCAAGACCTCTGTCATGATAGGTTTTGGGGAATGACCGGCTCTGCTCTGCTCAGAGTGAAACAGAAATGGCCTCTACTGTATCTTTGGAAGGCTCTCCTCTCATTTGTAAGGCAGCTTTCTTTGGGTAAACAATGGGGTAAAGTTCAGCAAGTGCTACCATATATTATTCTCCGTCACCCACGCACATACGCACTCAAAAATACAAAAATATCCGCTCATTTTTTCCACAAATGGCTGCATTTTGCACAAATACACCCTCACATGCTCACAGAAAGGCAGGATGCATGTACTGTAGTTTCATGCACATACAAATGCATGCACACACTCATACAAACAGAACACAATACAAAGCTTTAACAGCGTGACAGACGCTCCTAGGCATGCCTTTCAGCAAAGTGCCAAGGCTTTGTTCCCATGTCTCTTGTCTTAACAGAAGTCTAGCAAAGATGGATGAAATGCTGTGAAGGTTTCATCTCCTTTCTGTTCATTGATGATAGTGTCAAGTGATCACCGGGCCTTGGATGCAGTACAGTTCTGCAGATACTCAAAATAGCTTTTGGAAGCTAACCACTGTGTCTTTCTCCTTCTCTCCTTCTCACTACTGTTTTTTTTTTTTTTTCNTTTTTTTTTTTTTTTCTTTCCTGCAGAGACTGTGATGGACACTCGGGTGGCCACAGCTGAATTGGGCTGGACAGCGTATCCTAACTCTGGGGTGAGTTGATCATTGCCAATACATACAAAACAATACTGTACAAGACTAAAGTAGAACTTTCTACTTTAATTCAAACTGTTTGCGTTGGCAGTTAGATAGGCTGGTATTTAGGTAAGAAAAGTGTCCCACAGGCAGGCAGATCTGTGCCAGACAGACAAATACTCAGGCAGGCAGTCAGGATGGGTGTACGGACTTAGTAGTGGCCAGTGTAGCTCCTATTATGGGTATTATTTTCTCTCTGTCCCTGCTCATAATGGCTTAATGACATAATGGGTCCATGTAAGCCCTAGACCATAGTACCTAAGTCCTGCTAAATGGAGGCTGGAGGGATACCATAGACATAATGATACTGTAATGATACATTTATGCAGGGAAGTAGAGGTATTAGGATAAAGTGGAGAGGAGGAGCAAAGAGGATGGAAATGCTCTGGGGCTTTTTCAGATTTTAAGGAAACTAGACTTCGTCTTTCAGGTAGTTTCATGCACATGAAAGCGTTGAAGTGAAATAAACTGCCAAGTCATCAGAAAGGGAACAGTGTCCTTTGATATTTTTAAGCAAGAGCCCTAGTATCAGAAACATGATTGCCCTGCTACACTAATGGACTTCAAGTGAATGTTAAGTATTTGTTCACAGTGCTGTAATTCAGTGAAAAGCTCCTCATCACTGATAGCAGGAATGATAGCAGCAAATATTCAGGACAGACAGTGACTGTTTCAAGCATTTCCTGGGTCTTTGGGTCTTTATGAGGCATTTTACACACCAGTAAAAATACCTTTTAATACTCTGGAAAAGAGCCTTGGCTGTTGTTAGAGCATTTGTCAGCTCAATTATTTGTTTTCTTGAAGGAGTATGAACTAAAATAACCTGGAATCAGAAATAAGATAGTGTGTCCGCACATGAAACACTGTCTTAAAAGATTTTGGGCTGGCACCTTGCTTGGTGTCAGCCAGTCAAAATACCAATTACTGTAATACCAATTATTTGAAATTGTTATTTTAATACCCAACAAAATAACCCATCTGTCATACCCCAAAATTTAAACTTAATGTGCTTCTACAACCAAAGCATCATTTTCTAGAATCATCACTGAAAGAATCTTTTAACATCCAATACAATGGCAGGTTTTCATGTACAATGTCTAAATTGGCTTAACAGGATCAAAACAGTAAGTTTTTCTGACACAGACCAAGCTTTTCAGGAAGCTGAGTAAAATATCCCTGAAGAACCTAAGTATGCAAGGAAAAACATTTATGCTCAATGTTATTTTTTTTTTCTCGTTTTGCTTGGTATAAGACCCAAAATAAGTGACTAGGAAGGAATTTCAATTCTATACTTGTTCTGTGTTGTAATTATTACCCCAGGATACAGTTACTTTTTCCTGTGTTTTGATTTTTTAATTCTTCACACTCCTCACCAATGAGAGGACTGAGCGTTCTCAGCGGCTTTCGTTGATATATTTTTCTTTCACTTTAAAATTTTCTGCGTGAAAACAAACAAAACTAACATCTCATTTGCTAACTCAGAACAGAGTTAACAGACTACAGATATGAAAATGACACATTGTTCAAGTCAAGTTTATTTGTGTAGAACAACACTGCATAGTGTTTTAAAGGTCTTTATAAGCCCACATCGCAACAATTCGAGACCCAGCACAAGCTTTTGAAGAAATGGGGAAATTCCCTAAAAACGTGGTGCGTGAGCAAAAAAATTTAGAAGAAACCTTGGGAGATGCAATAGAAAGACCTCCTCATTACACACTGTTCTGCATGACTAACCCACTCTTTGCACCAGATTTGGAGACTCTGAGGACTTCTCTTGGGATGAGACATGTTGGTATGGGCTACACGCATTCATCTTGAATCCTGTTTAACACAAGTTATTAAATCTACAGGATAAGTTGAGTCAAACCAACAAGGTTTCATTATTCTTACATAAATCTCAATGGAGTAGAGATGATTTGTTTTTCTTTTTTGTAATCGATCACCTTCTCGCCGCCACATCATTCTCAGTAAAGAGAAATGCAGTAAGACCTCCTGAGTAGAGATGTCTACATTGCTATTTCTATTCAAGCCTGTTCAGTACAGCAAGCCTCTAGGCACATAGAGCCTCTTGTCTGTGTTGAGCATAGTTTTTTAAGCTGCTTTTATTGTAAGGGTTCAGTGAGGGAGAATTTGCTGTAGGGAGAATAAACTCATACTGCTCACCGTTAGAACTTACCCTGTTGCTTAGCTGCCTTGACCTTGTAGGTAAAATGTGAGAGAGATACAGTGTAAATGTGTAGAAATGCACTCAAATATGTTCTTGTTTTCTCTTGAAAACAATTTCACACTTGCACACACAATAGTGTGGTTTTAAAGACCTCTGTTTGAGATAAGGTTATAATTTTATCAAATGTGGTCAATGGCAGACAATTTCCCAATATATAACACTTATCTCTGAGACCCAGAGGTGAATCATCATCATGTATTCTATCTTACTGTACCATATCTCATAATATAGATTGCAAGTTATAGGTGAAGGTAAGTGAATCATTGATATAACCAAGACTGTATCCTACAGGCTTACAGCCTAGACTGTAGTCTACCTAATCTTTGACATATGAATAGCTTCTTGGGCACACTGATTTTAATAATGATGTATAACGGTAATGGTTTTTTTTTTTTTTTTTTTTNCACACACACACACACACACACACACACACACACACACACACACTCACACCCATAAAGAGAGTAAAGGCACACACCATAATTATTTCCCCATTATCCGACACATCTCATTAATTTTATTTAATAATTTTTCCTTCAGGAGTTCATAAGAAGTGTTTATGTGTGTCTAGATGTGTGTGTTTGTGTTTGTCTGACCTGAAGGGTTAATTTTGAAGGATTGCAGAAGCAGTGTCATTAGTTCCAGTGGTGTAACAGGAGGACATACAGTATCAGGGCTGCTCATGTGAATGTATAATCTAGTGACAGTATGCAGATGCACACTTACTTACATGTCAGTATATCTTCCTGAGAGGGCGAGCTCACAGATGAGTATGGCAACCAATATTCCATCATGATGCACATTGCTTCATTTTTACATTCTCATTTTTTATTCCTTCTCCCTCTTTCTCCCATGTCACTGCTCCACATGAGTCTCTCTCTCTCTCTCTCTCTCTCTCTCATCTCTGCTTCCTCTCATGCACACATTTACTCTATAATAAATAAAATATGGAGTCCCGGAAAGGCAAATGCCCCTGGACCTTTCATGTACTGATGTGACAGAGCAGGCATGAAAGACAGTCTCACACACACACAGACTGGGCTCATTGACTGTGTTTCACGCATTAACGTAATCTGATTATTCTCATCTTCCCGCTTTAATCTGATTTCTGAAACATCATGTAAACAAGGAAACCTGTTTTTCTTGATCAGTGTAATGGATTAAGGGAAGCCTGGTTGACATAGCTATATTACTACAGTGAAGAAAGCTGATTTCTTGGCCGTGTGTTTGCATAAATGGGTTTGTGAAGGTTTTTAGATGTTCTGACATACAGGCTAAAAACCCTCAATGCTGTAAAATGAAACTAAACCACTAACCACTAATTAAAGCTGTTTCCAAATTCAATGCTTAATTGTAGATTGTTTGTACAATTCAAGGCAAAATAAAGTCCTGTTGCACTGGGAGTAAATTGCAGTTTGTGGGATTTGCCTTGAATGGATCTTGCTTTGTCCGTTAAACTCTTGTTATGCTGATTTTTGGGATAAGGAGAAATGTTTTCCAGTTGCATGTAAACTAAGGTTTTGGAGTGATCAGTAGTGGATGTAAACACATTATGATTTGCTGCCTTATTGCTCACAGTAATCAGGGTTTTTTTTGTGTGTGTGTATATATATATATATATATGAATATTGTACAGATTGTACAAAGAAGTAGAAAAAGAAGAGGACAAAACACTTATTTCAAAAAGTTGGAAGGAGGTAATATTGTGAGATAAGGACAGAGGAAAGTGAAAGAGAACAAGTGGAAAATAGCAAGTTAGGTGTGTGTGTGTGTGTCCACATTTCTCTGTATAAATAACCTAAAGAAACCAGCACTATGCTTTGAAACATATAAATATAATAGACATACACACAAAATCTTACCATGAAGATTTCAATGCCATCCTAAACTGTTCTCCACATTATTCTTAAACTATTCAGTTAAAAATAAGTTGAACCAGGAAAAAAATGGATTTTATGGAAGGGCGGACAGGATTAGGGCTGGTGGAGTGAGGGAGAATTAAAATGAGCAAGGGTGAGGTGCTGGAGGGGTTGCAAGCTCAGGAAAGGGGGAGTATAGGGAGGGATTAGGAAAAACATAGCAAGAGAGGAAAAGAGGTCAATTGTGTGTAAAACGAGAGAAAAAAGTGTGTACCCATGCGACACTCAGACGCGGGTATGNAGGTCAATTGTGTGTAAAACGAGAGAAAAAAGTGTGTACCCATGCGACACTCAGACGCGGGTATGCGTGTGAAAGGGAACCTGGGTTAAATCATGTGACTCTGGGAGGTCAGGCTTAAGGATGAGAGTCTGGAGAGGGGTGGAGAAGGGTCTTGGGGGTGNTGGGGGTGTCACTGGGGTGGTAATAGCTTGTCCAAGTGGAGAAACAGGGTAGGCTAGTGCGAGATGTAAAGATTTGGTCAAGTAAGCAGAAAGACGGACATGAAGGATAAATGCATCATACGCCGAGATGAACAGGAAAAGTGCCTGTGTGTTCTGCTACAAGCATTTCTATGTGAGCGCGTGTGTAAGGTGGTGCTGGGCGTGTCCATGGTAGCTCCCTGCTGAGCCCTGTGGGCCAGCGGGGTNGTGTGTAAGGTGGTGCTGGGCGTGTCCATGGTAGCTCCCTGCTGAGCCCTGTGGGCCAGCGGGGTTGTAACTGGACAGGTGTCAGCATACACTCAGCGGTTCCTAAAGAGCACAGAGAGATCCACAGCAGCCATCTCACCATCTGCTGACCAGATGCAATACACCTCAATTATTCATAGGCTGACAGACAGACAGGCAGGGGCTCAACCAGCATAAGGAAACAGAGGGGAAAGTGAAGCGAGGAAAATAAAGAAGATAGAAAGGTGGAGAAGAAAGGAAGAGGGGTTGATTGAAATATCTAATAAGTCAAAGTGAGACAGATGAGAGAAGAAGAGAAGACAGGACTGAGAGAGACACAGAGGGATAGAGGTGAACTCTAACCCAGAACTCAAGCTGAAATGGAATGAGAGGAGAAAAAAACGACTGAGTCATGCTTGCTGTGATTCAGCAGACAGGTTAGGAGAGTGCTTCCATTACATGCACACACACACACACACACACACACATATGTATACAGACAGATGGATATGACATGCAAATATGGACATAATTACACAAATGTGCCCATACATGATTACATCTACAAATGCACATGTTCACACACTGATATGTAGAATTCCTTGTGAATTCTTCAAGAATAAAGTTGAAAGAAAATAAGTGCATGTGGAAATACACACAACACACACACACTCAATATTGCCGTACCAGTGGGGGACTATAGTTTCATTATGCCTCCATGGTTATTGAATGTGATTTCAGTGTGTAGCCAGGCAGCTGAATGTGCTCTTACTGCAGACAGACATTTCTGCTCAGTATGTAGACAGTGCTCGTAGGAAAACAAATCACTTAGATCACAATACATCAATGTATGCCTTCTTCTATGGCTGTTTGTGCTTTTTGTTACACTGTTTTTTTTTTTGTTTGTTTGTTTTTTTGTTTTTTTTAATAGAACCACTCTCTCATTTTAAGCAGCCTTTGTTTAACCTCTATTTAATCAGGTAAGATCCTGCTGAGATTTAAAATGTAATTTGCAAGGGAGATTTGGCCAAGGTACGTGGAACATAGACTACATAGATGTTTGCATCACAAAAAGAACATCAGGTTTGATAGTGTGTGCCCATTTTTTGCTATTTTGCTATTCATACCTTTCCTCTTTTATCTATGTTCCCCTTTGAAAAAAACAAAAAAACAAAAAAAACAAAAAAAACAAACAAACATGTGGGTACTTCAGTTATTGATTTCTGTCCTGTGAAGTTCCTGTGATTTTCCTGTAAAAGTAATAAATAAAACAATAGAAAAATTAATCTAAAGTACCTAATGTACCTTGATATAAATTTGGACAAGTGTGAAGTTGCTTGAGGCACAATCTGTGGTGTGTGTGCATCTGTCTCCTACAGTATCTGTGGTACCTGCTATTTTAACAGTCCCACAGAGTTGACAGAAATAGCAATAAATCCTCCCATTCTTCACCTCCATCCTTTCACTCAGACTACCTGTTTCTGTGTCTCTTTCGGCTTTTCTTTTCTCTAGCTTATCTGTCTCCAAGCTCAGACTCCCCTTTTTTTAGACCCATTTTCACCTGTCTCTCTCCTTTCTCTCTTCCCCTCTTGGTGTCTTTGTATCTGGAGGATGGGGTTGTCAGGTGTCACGCTTAGCAGGAGCTTTACACACACACATGCACACACATATACATATAGATAGATAGGGACCCTTTGTACCCAAAAGCCTTGATACCCTGCCATTCTCTTGTCCCCTGCTGATTTGCCCTTTGTCATTTTTTTCCTAAACGGCCTTGCCTTAGGGGGCCAGGGACCCTGCAGGGTGGCAGCTTTCACTCTTTCTTTGCTTTTCCCTCACTTTCTGTACACCTTGTTATCACATTCCATTCCTGTTCATCATTTTATATGACTTGTCCACGGTAAATTATTTAGGCTGTCACTCTTTAACATTCTATGCCTCTCTCTTGCCCTCCTTTTGCTGTTTTCTACATTTTCATTTAAGTGTGAGTCATTTAGTTTTCTCCTTATCATCCTCCACAATAAATCCATAAGGTGGCAGAGGCTTTGCAGTACTTATTCAATAGCAACACACAGTGTTAGCCTTTTTCACAAAATGACTCAAGAAAATGTTGCTACTGGAAACTGAAAGACCTGCCGAGGCAGCGTCAGGTGCACGATTCTCTGAAGGTATATGAGTGGGTGTTACAAGGTTTATCGTGGTTACTCTTCAGGAAAAAATCTATTTGAACATGATTATAGTAAGGATGTTTTTGCCCTTGAAATGCTATTTGAATAATGTAAGTTTCTAAATATTTCTCTGATTTCTGTACATGTCTATACAGTAAGGAATTCTTGAATGATCTTAATCACATCTTGTATCACATTTTGTAGATGTGATCAAGCAAATAACTTGACTTTTTTTTTATTAGTGTGAATAGGACTGTTTAAATAATAATGTAGAACATCTTTTGCTGTTTCAGCATTCAAACTTGATACTTGCAGACTCCTACAGCTGAAAATATGTGTTGTTGCTATAAAATGCAAAATGTGTAGTATAGTAATTATGCTCTTCAATCATCAGGATTGCAAATCATCATTATGATGAAATCATTACTAGTTACATTTAGTCAAAACTGTGTAGCCTTGATTTGTAAATTTTCATTTTTTTGAAACATTAAATGTAATTTAATATATATTTAGTTTGTTTAAATTATCAAATGCTATTTCTGTAAATGCTATTTCTTTTCTACAGCTTTAAGCAACAGGTTAAAAGCTTCAGTACTCACCAGTATCAGTAAATTATGCGATCACTTTATTTCACAGTTTTCCCTCAGTTACAGTTTTTCTCAGTTGCTTTGGCTCATTTAAAACAAAAAATAGTCTTAACATTCTCTAACTGTAAGTGCAATTGTCACAACTATTTTATGGGACTTCACAACTCTATTGCATGTCTGCAAAATATAGTAACTTAACCAAAACATTTAATTCATACTTCAAAACCTTGTTCTTTGTCAGTAAATTGGCAATGCCACCAAAATGAAATGTTTTTTTGTCATCGTGTGAGCTGTACTGGTCAAAATGTTTAGATGTTTATTCACCATGGTAGTCAACCCTTTTTCTTATATACAAATTTCAGCTTTGTTCTACTTTTTTGTTGACACTGACTGCTTACTGTATTATACAAGAATGTTAGTTTCGTCTTGCTGAATGCATTGTGTATCACACTGAGCTTTTTTAGATGCCAATTTCAGCAGTAGGTAAAAGATTACTGGGAAAAATCTATACTGAACAATACTGTAGTACACAGAAAAAGGATATGCACATTTGTATGTATACCATAATTTCTGTAGCAATTTGTTACATGTAAACAGAAAATTCATATTTGTATGTCCATTTTTACATATTTCTTGCATGTAAAGTCATATATAGTGAACAGAAAATTTGCCACAAAATNAAAAAAAAAAAAAAAAAAAAAAAAAAAAAATGCAACAACAATGGAAAAACCTGCACTAGTTCTGCAAAAAATAATAAAACAATAAATTATACCTTCTCACCGTATATAACACTACAAATTCTCATCTTCTTGGTGGACATCCTGTCACTCTTGCTGTTGCTCTTGCTGGTCTGGAATATACATGTATGTCTGAGAGATTTTGATAATTGAATCATTTTGCATGTGATGGCTCACATGATGAAAGCCTGTTTAGAAGTTGTGAAGAATTTGACAGTTTCACTTAGAATCAACTCATCAGTTTTGATCAGCAGCCATGTGTAATTATTGTGCAAATTGTAGGCAATTGTACTTACTCTTTTGCACACATAAGCCAACACGTGTGCAGTTTGCTTAAATTAATAAGAAATTCAAATCTGGTGTGAACAAGAAACTAACTGTTCAGAGATTTGAACTTATTGTTTTGAAAAAAATAATTCTTATTCAAGAACTGAGTCAAAGTGATTGAGAAAAACTGTAATAAAACTCTCAGTTTTCTTGTCAGCACTGTGAGCAATGCTGGAGAAATTACGTGACTAAACCACAGACATGTAGCATTTTTTTTTTTTTTTTNTTTTTTTTTTTTTTTCTTTTTTTGGTTAAGTAAAACAACAACTGCAAGAGCAAAACAACAATAACCTCTGTCCATTTTCAACTTTCTCTCTTAGCATCTCCTAAGTCATATTCTTGTGGTCATATCATTTTACTAGCAGAGTTTCTGCCACACTGCACCAGCACATAAATGAAAATGCAGCTGTTGTTACTGATATTACAAAAGTTGGATGGAGGAATGGGAAAATGAAGTTCCTGGGTGGATTGTTCACTTGAATGGTGCAGCTTGATACTACATTATGTGCATCACTTTCTAAATTCAAAAAAGAGAGAGAGAGAGATTTGGGACCAAAATTGCAAATAATGTGTCAATACAGCACATTTCCGATACAATATAAACATAAATGCTTATATTTTAATGGAAAAAATTGTAAGGAGAAACTGTGGTTTACTTACATCCCCAGCAACATAAACACAAACCTTCAAGCGGCTTAACACCCCCAGTTTGATAGAATTATTGATCAGGAAAGGACTGTGGTCAAAGAAAAGCTCTGCAATGACATCATTCTGAGGCAGACAGACAGACAATTTTCTTAGTCAAACTGTGCGAGCGTAATTATAGAGTGGCTGCGATTTGGCAGGACTGGGAGTGTTTCAGACATCACCATTTCCTCCTCATCCATCACATTCAGCCAGGCGGAACTAGGCCTCAGTTGCCCTGCAAAATAATCATTCCCATGCAACTGGTTTGACAGCAGCCCCATTCAGTAACACAGCTGATCAGAAATGATAATAGCAATCATGGCACTGCATATTTTACAGGCTGCAGTGTCTTAGTGTGTGTGTGTGTGTGTGTGTGTGTGTGTGNCAGGCTGCAGTGTCTTAGTGTGTGTGTGTGTGTGTGTGTGTGTGTGAGGTGGTATGTCGAATCATGTGTTTCGAAGGTTTTAAGGGAATGTGAGTAAATTAAGCTGCAATTATCATTGTTTACTAAAGCAAACCAACTGTTGCTTTTAATGACACATCCATTTTATCAGCTTTAAGGGAAAGGCCCAAAGGTTGAAATGTAAATATTCTCATTAAATCAGAGGGATTCAGAATGGCCTTTGGAAAGCAAAAGCTATCGGGCTTATGATTACCATCCGCAAGTGGGCTTTGCAAAATGAGAAAAGCATCTTTCGGCAGAGGGCATGAAGAGTTCAATCCCTTTCTCAGATTCTCACGTCCAGCTGTAATCCAATGTCTGAGACCTTGGCCTTTGGAAATCTGACATCATAAGTTTCATCTGCATTTGTGCATTTCCTTGTTCTTCTTTCTTTTTATCAAAAGCAAGCTCTTTAAATCAGATATACCCATGCCTAATCACTAAAATGGAGTTCTGTGAAGGTGTGTTTACCCTGCCTCAGTACAATGTTATGTTGTCAGGAATAACAAATAGGCTCATTATTGAAATGACCATCCTAAGCCTGTATTATGAACAGCAATCTCCTGCTTGCCTCCACCCACATGTTTTAGTCCTGCAATGATAGATGAACAGACAACCCTTTGGTAGAGAGTAGAGAGAAGCGCTCAGAAATGTGGCAGCTATCCCTCTCAGGGTTGCACATGCAAACACAACATCCTAACTAAGTCTTTTACTAAACTAACTAAATCTTTTGGCAGAAAGGCTATATCAACAAATTCTAGTCTCAGAATCCTTTAGGCATCCTCTCCTCACTACCACGTTGCTTTTAGGAGCACATTTTTGTGCAAAAAGTGTGCAACACAACTGCATCTGTAGACTCTAGTAGGGTAGAAATATGAAGGGAACACAGTGGTGGTGGAGCACTTCCATTTAGCCACTGCTGTCTACTCGTTAATACATCGCTCACCTTGGGTCCTGCTGTAAAAGCCTGCCACCAGTCTGAGTAATGGGGGCTTTGAATGCCATTCAAGAAACAGTTGCCAGACACTTACTGACTGTTAGCAATGGCATTTTTAGACCTTTCCATGCCAATGAGGTTTGAATGTGGAAATGCTCTTAGCTGTTCATCAGCCGTCTTATTTAGTAAGTCTGCATGCAGCTGTATTAGCTGGTGCTGATAGATGTGAAAAGCGGTTTTGTGGGTGTGACTCTACTGAGGATCAGACAGAAGACTGGAGGTTAAAGATCAGCCCAGTAGATGCTTCTCTATTCAACACTATTTGTGACTTTCCGGACTGAGATGAATGATGAGCTTAAAGTAGTCTGGCTCTCACTATGCTTGGTTTGTATGGTTGAGAATAGTCTGCATCAGGGCAGAAGTCATGTTGCTCATACTTTCTTATTGTATCATTCTCAGAAAAGATTATTCTCCATAGCTTTTGTTACATGAGTACCAGCCGTGACCAGAATGCATTTGGCTCAGCAGGCCTGTGCACCTCCATTACTTGCTTTTTTATTACCTCTGCCAACAAGGTTATGTGTTCATTCATTTCATTTGTTTGTTTTGGTTTGTTTGGTTTTAGCAGGATTACTGAAAAAGTTCTTCTCTGTTTTACTCAGGTTTCACCCACATCAAATGTTAGTTAGTTAAAAGCGCCTGCCATTGCCCTTTACCAAGGCACTAAGCTGTAAAACTTGAGTTGATCCTGGGCATTGCACAATGGTTATATGGCTGCCCACTCCTTCTAGTAGTTAGGATAGGTCAAATGCAGGTAACAAATATCCCCACAGAAGGTTGTGATCAGTATAAAAAAAAAAAAAAAAAAAAAAAAAAAAAAAGATTTATTATTGGAACAAGAAAAATTTTATCTAAGCTTGTCTGGCCTTGGTAGAGGTATGTTCCCTTCTAGTCTATTCCTGTATCCACTCTCCCTGCTCCAAGTGACTCATTAGTCCTGATGATCCTCCCATTATTGACCACAGGTGCTTCGTCTGTGCTCTGATAGGCTCTCTGAAGCCCTCTCACTCTGTGATTGGAGCTCTTCATGTCCCCAGCTCTCTGCTGGATGCCATCGGCCTCTAGAGCAAGACAGTTGCCATCTGAGCTGCTGTGTTATTTTAGTCTTTGAAGGTAACGGCAGGAGATCAATGTGATGAATGGCTTTTATGAGGGCAGAGTATCGATGGCTTGATGGCAGCGAGCAGAGGCTGTGGGCAGAAGAATATCGGGCTGAATACATTACACATTACTTCTCCTTGATTCTTTCCCACTCCTGTATTTTTCTTCTATCCCTCACTCACTCTCTTTCTCCCTCCCCCTCTTCTTCAGCTCAGCTAGCTGTGACTGGTCATTAACACACACACATTAAATGCTCTGTGAATCCATAGCTCCTCCATCTCCTTGCTACTTCCCATAAAACTGAGTAGCCGTAATGACACACAAAACAGCCATACTTGACAATCAGCGGCATTGGAAGAGCATCTCCTATATTACTTTCAAATGCAAAGCTATTAAAGTGGAGTCACTGGATACATGTGGTGGACATAAAGATGGGTGTTGTGCAGACAGCCTCTCAGTGCTTTTCTGGTGCCTCATCTGCAACAAAAATGATCTTCAATGAGATTAAAAGTGAGAAAAGCGTGTATAAGAGCAAAAAGAGTGAGGGGAATTTATGGTCATACTTTATGTCATATTTGTACACTGTAGCTTGTATCTTTACCATTATTATGATTGAGGAGTAATCCACATGCTCTACTGCCCCATGGTGTCTTTCCTGACCTCCATAGGAGAGCCAAAATGAGGCCATCATCTGTTATTACCCAAAACTGTGAAAGAACCATGGAAGATCCAGATGCAGGTGGAAAGCCTTAGAACAGACACACTCCTGTCTCTTCCTCTACACCATGTTCACCTTTAATCCATTATGAATAATACATGCTACTAACATACATATGCGCTCATGCCTATAAAACTTGTACTAAACACACACAGTGCAGGACTATCAGTGTTATTTTACACACAAATCCTTGAAGGAAAAATGGATGCAGGGATCAGGAAATTCCATTATCAGTGAGGTGACAGGTGCTTCCCTTTTTTCTTTTCTTTGGCAAGGTCAGAGAGATATCACAGGAGGTAAATTTGATTTAAATGATAGAAAAGGTCTGACAAAGAATAAAGAAATAGACAGAGGAAACCTTGGCGAATTGAAGCGACTGTACACCATCAAGCGCTTCCGAAGAGTACATCCTTGATTTAAATGCATCATGTCATTGTGGAAACATACTGCAGGGCAAATGATAAACCTGCTGAAGAATGGATACTAATATTAATACACAGAGTAATCAAATGTTTTGTACCTACAGAAGCAGAAATGTGGTGTGTAGCCCCAAGCTCTGCTGCAGCACAACAACAGCCAGCAAATCAATATGTGGTCGGTAAACCATCAAATTATAAACAGTGTGTTTTCTGAATGCACACATATACACACAGACGTAAACAGCAGCTAAATACAAATAATTAAAAGGAAAGGTGAAATTAAATGCCCAGCAAAGTTAGACTAACTGATGCTCCGGTAACAGTCTGCGTTTGAGCCACTGGTGACACAAATGATCTACTGAGCAGGAAAAAAGAAAACTGTTCATTATTGTATGAACCAATGAATTTCTTAACAGATTTCAGACGGGCATTATCGAAGATGCCTAGGGCCCCTCTCTGGTGTGAAAGATGGTGGTCATTTGGCTAGACGAGGGGCGGTGAGGACCCCCTCCTAGACTGGAGCAGACAGGCGCAGAGGAGCCTAGGGCTGGCTGTATTAATGAACAGGCACTGCTGAAAGGGACAGGTTCCTGTAATGCTGATGAATGGTCATTACAGAGCAGAGACGAGAAGAGAGCAGAAGGGGAAGAGAGGAGAGGGGGAGAAGAGTAGAGCAGAGTGGGCACAGAGGGTACGGTGGTGAAAGAAAGCTTTAATTTGCGCCTCAGATTTCTGTAAACTCGTTTTTCATGTCAGCAGTGACAGTGTTCTTCACCTGTTCTCTCCCCCCCACTCTCCCCCCACCCTCTCTTTAGCCTCACCCCACCCAAACCTTTTTTGTTTGCTCTGGATGCTCTGGATGATTTTCCTGGACTAAATGTGTCTGTCTTCTTTGATATATATTATCATTCTCACATCATTTTATGACCTGATTTAACAACATTTCTGAATTCTCGTCATCATTTGACCAGTTCTCGGGGCTATGCGGGGAGTTTTCATGTCTTCTCCTCTCCATTAGGCCTGATTGAGCAGCTGGGGCTTTAAAGGTCAGGGAAAGGAAGAAGCATCAGGAGATATATGCACATAAGAAACATGAACTGACTGGAGGCCCAGTCACTCCTCTATAGACCTCATTAACTTCTCCTCGCCTACAGCTGTTTGGATCAGTGGTTGGGCGAATTTGTAGAAATAAATCTGCAAGCCAAGCTGTTGCTTCAAATGGGAGCAAAAAGAATGGTGCAACTGCAGAAAGTGGAGCTTTGAACAATTGAAATTTGAGTGGGCTTTTTATGTGACTGTTGTCATATGGCTAAGTATAACACGTTATAATGTAAACATAGATTGAGAAATTTAGATTCAGAATACCAGATTAGTGCAGATTAATAACCAATCTGAACTCAACTAGTATTTCAAAATCTGTCATTAGATATCATGATTCTAGGCCCTCATCCATTTTTTTTATATTTCAATCAAATCTCCCTCTGATTCTTGCCAAATGCTAATGCTACATTTTCATGATGGTTTGGTACATTGTATTATATCTCCAAAGAGCATCTGATGTTCATCAATCATACTTTCTGGTTCATGCCTGCATGTACAGGCCTTCAATATGTTTTATTTCACAAATGACTCTTCATCAGATTGGCTCTTGGCTCCCATGTAACAGTCCCTGTCTGGCTAATTGTAATTCAGTAGTGTATAATCTTGAATTTGTTACACACCATATTTTATAATGCGTCGACTCGGTGCCCAGCCACGCTCAGCAGAAATGGCAAATAGCAGCGCATCCAAAGTAATTACCGGGTTTGTACTTATACAGTGGCAGCACATACTACAGCTGTTGTGCTTATTAAGGATGGCACAGTGGTAATTTTGCTATTGCTCTAGTTAAAGGAATTCTTATGATTTAGAAAATAAGGGTATTTGTATGTTTTCAGTGGTTGGATAAGCCCCACAAGCAGGCAGAGTGATTCATTTTGGTTAATCCAGGAAGTACACTGAAATTTTAAGTGCCTTGGGGAGATTACTGAGTTGTTTACAAATTTGCAGTGGCTTATCCAATATTAGCATTCTCTGTCAAAAATGAAATATCACCATACACCTGTCACCAGTGATTACTAATCAAACATGTATCTTGCATGTGTACCTCTTCTCTCTTTTTCTCTGTTTAGTGGGAGGAGGTGAGTGGTTATGATGAGAACCTCAACACCATCAGGACCTACCAGGTGTGTAATGTGTTTGAGCCCAGTCAAAACAACTGGCTCCTCACAACCTTCATTGATCGGCGTGGAGCTCAGCGCATCTACGTGGAGATTCGCTTCACAGTGCGTGACTGCAGCTCCATCCCCAATGTCCCTGGTTCCTGCAAAGAGACTTTCAATCTCTACTACTATGAAACTGATGCTGTTATTGCCACCAAAGGCACCGCCTTCTGGATGGAGGCCCCTTACCTCAAGGTGGACACCATTGCCGCAGACGAAAGCTTCTCACAGGTGGACTTTGGTGGTCGCCTAATGAAGGTCAACACAGAGGTTCGGAGCTTCGGTCCACTGTCTAAAAATGGCTTCTACCTGGCCTTCCAGGACTATGGAGCCTGCATGTCCTTGCTCTCGGTGAGGGTCTTTTATAAGAAGTGCCCAAGTGTGGTCCAGAACTTTGCAATATTTCCCGAGACCATGACTGGTGCTGAAAGCACCTCCCTAGTCATCGCCAGAGGCATCTGCATTCCCAACTCAGAGGAAGTAGATGTGCCTATAAAGCTATATTGCAATGGAGATGGAGAATGGATGGTTCCTATTGGTAGCTGCACATGCAAGGCTGGGTTTGAGCCTGATAATGGGAATGTCTGTCGAGGTGAGTAGCACAACTTTATTTATCCCAAATTTCTGAATGTTACAATGTGAGAATGTTATTTCTGCCAACTAAAAGCACCCTATTTAAGAATTTCAGCTTCTTTGCTTTTCATCATTCACTCCCTTTGGAACTGACAGACTCCTCACGATAAAGCAAATGACTTCTTTTTAAATGTGAATTTGATCTATTTTAGGCTTGCGCATAACAAGACATCAGTGTACTATACCAGGGATCACAGATTTTCTGTGTCATTAGAAAGGCTGAATTGATTGTGTTTCATGTGTTTTATCGAACATGATGTGCTGTATTTCTTCCTTGATCACATCCACCTCCAGCATACTACAAAGGCCTATTAACATCGATTCTTAATCTGAAATGAATGCCAGCCTTCTGTGCAGCCTACTTTACAGATGGCGAGAGGTTTGATTCTTCCTTGCAATGATGTGAGAAACACACATCACAGTAATTCTATGCATAGAAGTGCTGAGCAACATACAACAACATACAAAAAGAGGAGGTTCATTTGTGTTTTTAATTCAAGCTTTCACTTTCTCTCTGTCCTCTAATGCACCTTAACACTCTGGACCCTGGGACACACAAACATGTGCGCGCACACACACACTTAAACACCCCCACATATACAAAGAGAAAAATTTGCTCAAGGTGTCTGATGATTATGTGAGTGGCTTGGGGCNCCCCCACATATACAAAGAGAAAAATTTGCTCAAGGTGTCTGATGATTATGTGAGTGGCTTGGGGCTCTCAGTATGGTGCCCCATTGGTTGGCCTGCCTCTGGAGGTTAGCTAGAGAGTGTGTGGAACCAAGATAAGATTGATTGGTGCACATCTGCTCTGATCAATAAACAGATATGAGAATGCCACATATCTACAAAGCAGACTGTGTGGGACTGTTTCCACTGTATCCTTCCTGCACTGCTGTATGTCCTATGTATTACACACCCACACAGACACACAGGGTCCTTGGCTGTCGTAGTATGACTTTCAAAAGCAAATGGAAAACACTAAGTTTTCATTTCTCATCTCATTTTGTCATCAGCATTTCATCACAACAGTTTTATATTATTCACAGAACATTTCCTTTTACATTACTTTATTCTTATGTTTATTAGTATCTTAATATGATTCACTACAAGGTACATTTAATTCATATAGTTTGAAAAGAAAACAAAATAAAAGACATTACTATATTATGAAATATTAAGGCAGTTATACACGTCCATGCATGCATGTCTACAAACACACACACACATGCTTATTCGCATAGTGGCACAACTATCATCAGGATATTCAAGTTATGACCATAACAGTGTTATACAATTCAGTTTCAAACAAATGGTTTCAAACTGATGATAAAATTGAGCAGAATATTAGATTTCAAGCTCAATTGGTTTCTATGAATAGAAAGTAATGCATCACATCCCTTACATGATATATTAAAAGGATTTTAAATGAAACAAAGTAAAACAACTAGGGCTATCATGATATCAGATTTTCACTAGATGATAATTGTGGCCAAAAGAATTCACAATAATGATATTTTCACAATATCTATAGAAAATTTGAAAAAAAAAATGATATCAGTTTATTGTGCATTTTGTCTCTTTTTTGGCAATTGAAATACACTCAAAATATGAGTGTATAGAAGAGAGTCTGTAACCATAACTGTACAAAAGCATTACAAAAACAGCAATTACACTTAATGGATAGTGTAAAGGGAACCAAATGAACTGATAAACAAAAGATCTACAAATCTAACAAGTAACCAGGAGAGAGAAAATCCTGTCAAGTCCAACACCATGATAACTTAGCCTTAACAATACAACTAAGACCTTAATGTAACATTTCCCATTTCAGGACTAGCAAACTGACTGCAGTTACTTTCTGTGCCGTGGCAAAATCGGTGAATTAAAAATTTTATTTTCCTACCTTACAGATCGCCATTGGTTTCAGTTCATTCTGGTACGCTATTAAAATCAACTTGTTGATACTTGGAATGTTCTTGGTATAGGTAATCCATCATCATGAATAAGATGTGTATTCAGGTTTTTTTTTTTTTTTTTCACAGTTATGTAATTTTAGTGTTTAAGCGCAAACACAAAAGTGCAGAGTGAATGTATGTCTCCCCCAGGGAATATTGTCCCAAAAGAAGACCTGCGTTTATGGAAAAATTTTAACGACCATAACTTCATAAGGTTGCGTAATTAGCAGGCGAAACATTGATTTTTAAGGTGGGTGTATTGCTTTAATATTTTATTTTGAAAGATTAAGAGATTTTGCAAAATATCANTTAAGGTGGGTGTATTGCTTTAATATTTTATTTTGAAAGATTAAGAGATTTTGCAAAATATCAGGAGAGCTGAAATACCGTTTTATCCTATCAGTAACATAACATGAAAATTGAAAATTGGAAATATTAGGCTCAAAAATGCAAAATGGCCAGTATGGTCCTTTAAATTCAGAAAAGAAATTAGGAAGTACTTTGTTCAGAAATATCCACATTATGTGGTTCCTTCAGTGAAATCCATCCTCATATACCCATTGTGCTTCAAGTATCATAAAGATGAAAATTAGAATAAGTGAAAAGTTTCCATCTTTTGGAGATGTTTCAATTATTGTGATCTTTGATTTTTTTTTTTTTAATTAATTTTTTAATTTTCACATTCTGAGAGATTCAGAGAGCTGATCAACATAATGAAATCTCTCGAAAGGGCTTTATGTCCATCAGTTCACGTTTTGTATAGTTTCTCATCTTCTTCAGTCTTGAAACCTCACGTGCTGTTTTGCTGTTTCCAAAAACAAGCTACATGCAAGTACTTAAAAATAGTGGTTCTCTGCTTGCCTGTGTCTGACCAAGTAATGGTTTTTAGTCTTGCAACCTCCATTCAGCAGTTCCTGAAAATTGGAGAATACCTACCCTAAAATAGGAGCCAAGAATCATTCTGAAACTGTAGTGCCAGTACCAGAATGGGTCCTGTAAAACAATTCCTGAGGTCCTGATATATGTTTCTATACATTTTAAAGGCACTGATGTGTAGTTTTGTGGTACTGCTTGTTATTTTTTATTGTAACAATCAAGCAGCCATATGGAGTCCGATATGATATTGTAATGATGGTTTTTAAATTGACTCTGTAATTGACTTAAGGGGCTTTTTTAGTAACTTTACTTTGTCGGCTGTTACCTCAGCTGATTATCACATTATGTGACATATGTGTTTTGTTTAAAGGTTAAAAATGTATGGCAAAGTTCACACTAAGAGTTTTATAGCAAACGAGCCACATGACCTCACCTGTCCTCTAATGCAGACCACCCCGGAGGCACTTTTGAATTAATAGTTTTTATTCTGCGTATATGCAAACATGATGCATGATCCCCATTTCTTTCTTTTTTGCTGCTGTCCTTCCTCTCTCCGTAGAGGACGGACAGCACTATGGACACTTTTCAACTCATCCATAGAACTCCATAGTGTTTCCCTTTCTCTTCCGTGTCCAACACATGTATGCAGCCACATCTCTTTAAACATATTTGTATATTTCCACTAATTCCCAAAATCCCTTTGACTTCCTTCTTTAAGTACCAAAGGAACATAAACTTTTGGCTAAGTTAAGTGCTGAGTTGGAAATCTCTCTTTCTTTCTCTCTGATGAAACTTTTACAGGTATGAAAACCACTGGTTTGTTAGTTACTGGGATAGAAAAAAGTGTTGAGTCAAGACACACACACACACACACACACACACACACACACACACACACACACACACACACACAGACACACACACAAGTTGGGCACACACACACACACATACATTGGGCATAAGTACTAGTTTACAGAGAGGAAGAGTGAGGCAGATGGAGAAATAGATGATTTTGCCAGGGCCATTCTCTATCTCTCATAACTAGCTTGCTCTCTGGAGACGTGGAATGTGGAATCAGCTTCTCTCTCATCTCCATTGAGAGGCCCCTCCAATAAGAGCAATTCTAACCTTTTATTTTCTTCACAATCTCTTTTCATGGGTTTGTAATCCATTATTTAAAAAAGGAAATTTAACCTTAAAGTGCTTGCAGAACCTGAGCACTTTAGGCAACCAATCAATTGGGGGTCGGTGCAATAACATGGCCTCAGCATCGGGACTAAAGTAATTGCCCATTAGAGATGAAGTAACACGAACAAAAAGACTATGAGAGCATACAGTTTTCTGCTGAAATAATTCCCCTCATTGAGAGCAGCATGAGAAGGAAAGGTATTACACAGGGCAGGGAAGACATTGGGCTTGTTGAGAGAGCAGGGAGAAATCACAAATAGAAAAGAAATTGCTTTTGTTTTGAGCTATGTAACACAAATCTGATACTGTGCTACATCATAAGAATATATCTTAGCATAGAAACAACTGCTCACCTACTCAACAGCCATCTTGTTAAATCTGTGTAAAATGTTCAGATATACTTGGTGTGTGTGTGTGTGTGTGTGTGTGTGTGTGTGTGTGTGTATATATATATACACAGAGAGAGAGAGAGAGAAAGAGAGAGAGAGAGAGAGAGAGAGAGAGAGAAATATATAGATAGATAAATGACAAGACAGTCACTCCTAGAGAGCATGAACATTTTGACACATAAGCCCTTTTTACACCACGTGAAAATACAACCTTGTTATCTGGATTCTGAATGTGTGATGAGATCTCAGTGGGTGGGTTTTTATGCCTATGTCTCTTTGCTCCATGGATGAGCTTTATTCATAATAACCTTTTGTGTGAGCGGTTGCTGTTTGCATTCCAGGCGCAGGTCCCCATTTATGGCAAGTCACAACTCCAAAGTCACAATTTATAATAACTTTTATAATGAGAGCATGCTGAGAGTGTGTGGATCTTTGTGGGTGGATTTTTTTTTTTTCCTCACGAACATGTGCCAGCTGTATGAATTACATTTACATCTGGGTAGTTGCTACTGAGATCCATTGACAGTGTGAGCCAGACCATATCTGTATGAGGTGTTGCAGACTGGATTGTGGTCCGATCACAATGTGTTCTGACAGGCAAAACAATATATTAACACACGTGTGTTTTTGTGTATTGTGGATGAGCCTCCATCTACCTGATTGCTCTTTCTCTTATCTATATGTTTTTATTAGCGACAGGTGTGTGTGTGTGTACATGTGTGTGCGTGTGTTTGTGTGCGCTTGTGTGCATGCATGCATGCTTGCGTGCATGCATGCGTGCAAGCCCTGCTGTCAGTTGGGCAGAAAGAGCATGTAGAGCTGTTGTGCGTTATAACAATGATGCCAGCATGCCATCCTCATTACCAGCTCCCCAGCTCCCACACAAGCCATTTGGGTCTCTCTCTCTCTCTCTCTCTCTCTCTCTCTCTCTCTCTCTCTCTCCTGCCCCCTCTCTCCCCCTTGGCTATGTAAGCAATCTGCTAAATATTTTATCACCTCCCTGTTAAATCGAGCAGAGATGCTCCAAATAGTATCCCACTATCTCCACCAACGCAAAGCGTATCGCGTGTGTCCTGCTCAACTCAAGACTAATTTGGTGGTTTTACTGAACCTTTTTTAAGGCCGTTGTGGTCTCCAACTGAGTGATTGATAGAGTCACCATGATCAGGTTTGTTTCACATCCATCTCTGTGTTTTTGAAACAGGCTGGTACAATCATCGATCATTTTAATGTTCCTTAGTGTATTCTCATAGATGAAGTGAAGTGATTAAAACTCCCTGGTAAACTAATTATTCTGAAGTTTAATCTCTTAAAAGTGAATGATTTAGAATAAATGGCTTTGTAGTAAACAAGGCAAAATGACATACTCTGAAGAACAATTCGAAACTTTTGACTGTCTGTCCTTCATTTTGGTGACAAGACTTTTTCCTTTGGGGAACCGTAGTTTTCTCCAAGCTGATAAATGCTTGCCTTGACTCTATAAAGCTGGCAATCTTATTTTATGAGACCCTCTACTATAGTTTTTATTCTTTTGTAATTGGTTAACCATGCTCTAAGCTTATTGCTTCACTTTGTTAAGATCAGTGGGCCATTCTTATGCAAAACACATAGCTACTCAGAATCTCGTCACCCATATGGACTTGGAGACTGGATTGGGGAACAACAGATAATAAAGTCAGTGGAATGGAGTGAGCATTGATTGTCTCTAACAAGTCACATGGAGACAACCATGTGAAATAGGATGATGACAAATTTACTGAATAATATCACTTTCTACCATAACATCTGTTTACTTATACATGTAGTTCAGTTTCATTTTAATCATCCATCCAGCCAGCCAGCCAGCCAGCCAGCCAGCCAGCCAGCCATCCATTCATCTATCTTTGTGTGTATTTAGTTGACCATTTATTTTAATCTCACTCTGAGCAGTCATATGGACCTACATGACAACATGAATCTTCTCCTATTTTCCTTAACTGTCAGGCTCCAGCAGGCTTTTGACATGCTGGCACATTAATATTATAAATATTCAAATAACTTTATTTAACATTCTGCAGGCTGACAGTGGCAGCGGGAGATTCACAGCCCATTGAGCATGTGCGCTTCTTGGGGCTAAGTGCCGATTCATCATGGCTGCCTTACTGCTGTCTAATGGCTGTCATCATGGGCCACGTGCACACATGCACACTCAAAAACACATATAAACACACAAATAAACACATATTGGGCAAAAGCATTGAAAAAGCCATACAAAAATCTAATGTTCTATATAAATTTATCACATTTTTTTAATCCTACCCTAAGACCCTATAAACCTCATTTTGCTGCTGTAATGCTCTGCAATGGCTTATATGTCTTATTGGCCATAATGGCTTATTTTTCTATATTATGGTGGCCTAATTGTGTCACTTCATATTTTAAATAAAAGCAGCATAACATTAATTTCCATCTATGAGAAATTCATGTTAAGCTAAGCTATGAGCAGTAAGACTTTCATTTTTTTTTTTAGATATAACAAGACTTGACATTATGATTTTATTCATTTATTAGACAGAATCTTATCAAGCCAGAAAACTTGAAGGTCATTTACAGATTTGAGAATCTGAAAGCTTAAACACTTGTTATTTCTTTGGCTGGCTATTTACTATAAACTTTTGTTTTTACAGTTTTTAGCTTTATAGGAATTGATTACTTCTTTATGTGTCTGATCTGGCTGTTTAAAAGAACTGGCAGGCATGACCCACAATAGCCCAGTAAGCTATTAGAGCCAATTCCAGCCCATTTAGCCTTGTCTACTTCTGTTCCACAGAGTTTACTTCATTTGTAGAGAGGCATCCATGGGCATACACACATACACACACACATACACACACACACACACACACACCAATGTCTAAGTCACCTTGAAGCCCAATTAAGTGAGCCTCTGACTCTTCCTGTTCCTATTAGTCTTCCAGCAGAGAAGACCACTGTGATGAAGAGACAAAAGATACTAGAAAGAGCAGAGAGTGAAAGACTTCTTGTTTCTATGGTTCTCAATAGGCTGAATAGGGGGATGGCAGAGAGCAGTGGTGAAAGAGTGTGACCCAAACAAAAACCTTTTGAATTCAAGGCCCAAACAGAGTGTTTGCAATGACCTCAAACACAGATGCACCACTCTCAATGCAATAACAGAGTCACTCCCTAATGATGCGAGGGGAATCTGGAGATTTTGTTCACACATAATGGAAATACTCACCACACACAGAGCTGTTCTTATCCCCCATGTAGAGAGACATAGTACTATTTCAATTATTTTTCACTGTCTCTGTCTCTACTTTCAGCCACTGCTTTTTGTCTTATTGTTTAACCTTGAGAGTCTTTCAGGCCGCGCTTTCAGTCACTAAACTTTTTTCCTCACACTTTTACCACATTTCAGTATTTCTCTTCATTGCTGCACATCAACTTTTTTTTTTTTTTTACATCAACTTTTCCAACTTCCTTTCCTTTCCTGTCCTGTCCTGTCCTGTCCTGTCCTTTCCTTTCCTTTCCTTTCCTTTCCTTTCCTTTCTTCTTTTAGTGATGGACAGTGGGTGTGGAGGCCTATGAGAGACACAGAGACAGAGAGAGACAAAGGATTCCTTAGACTCAGCAGATGGCTGGGGCTTTGCATAATTTGCCTGTCACCCTTGTTGGCAAAACACAAAAACCCAGCACAATGAGGGGTTCACTTCACCCTCTCACCCTAGATGTGACCCCCTCTACCCCACTCCATCCATCAAAACCTTCACCTTATACATTTAAGTTATGGTTGCAAAATATTACAACATAACAAAGACAAAATCTCAAATTATGTAGAAAAAAATCTGTTTCAATCCCTGTGCTGTCTTTGCGAGGGACCAGAAGTTAAATGTGAAGACCATTGTCAGTTTGGACAGCATGTAGACAGTCCTCATGCTCCTTCAACCATTCTCTCTTCTTCCCCTCTTCCTTCTCCTCGCTCTGGAGTACTTCTCCAGCAGACAGTAATGACGAGGCATGGTGAGGCTCCACAAAATGAGAAAATGCAAACACTCTATCTCCCCATTCCCTCCATTTGTTGATTCTCCCTCTCCCCTCATCATCATGTCGATCACTATTCACTGCTGCTAAAAAATAAAAATAAAAATAAATAAATAAATAATAAAAAATAAAAAAATTAAAAAAAACAACCAAGCCTGATTGGTTTGACAGCAGAGGACCATATTTCAATTCCAGGAAATTGTGTCATCCCTTTTTAGAGGTTATCAGCAGGAAGATGGATGTAGATTATTCACAGCTGTGTTGTGGAATTTAGGCTGAGGATTTAATTAGAATTGAATTGCAATTATGGTCAGGCTGATGTAGCCCTGCTCAATTTACATGATGTAAAAACTATAGTCCACAAAGCAACCAAGAAGAATGTGTTGCCAGAGGTTAAAAGAAGGTCCAAACTTTATATTTAATCCATGTTATCTGTATAAAATTTAGGTAGTCTCAAAATGTTACAGGCCTTGACTTTTTTTTCACTTGTACACTAGTGGAGGGGAAAATAAATTTCAGTTCAGGTAGCTGACCTGATTGAAGCTGCTCAGCATTTAGCCCATAGGGAGAGATTGGTCTTTGCAGTAAGCAAATCCTATAAGCCAAAAATGTATTTCTTATATTTGATTCTGTAAATCCATGTGCTTGCTGCAGATGTGTGTTTGAAATCAAAGTTAAGCTTAAAGTCTCTGGTCTTTGGGTCAAGACCTGCAACATGGCTGTTTGTGTAAATACAGTACTGCACACACACACATACACACACACTCACACACACACACACACACACACACAAACAAATTATCTCAAACTGAACTTTGCATGTCAAATTTCATAATCTAATCATGTTTGCCATAATTCCCATGCACTTGAAGCAAACAGCAGTAAAGTTCTACTGTATGTGCTCTTAGTCTCCATGATTAAACATCAAGAATAATTATTTCTGTATAATCTGTGCATGTTATAACATTATACATTATCCTAATCCACCTTTTCTCTCTTAAAGTGGGCAGCAGCTCATACCGAACACGTTCTTAAAACCGTCACAATATGCAATTATCATGTAATTAGACAACTCCTGTAATCCTCCTGTAGCACTGTATCATTCTGTGTGTAATTGCATGTTTTCATTGACAGTGAATACAGCCTGTATTCTCTTTAGGGTCGGGCCCTGTGGTTCAGCAGAAACCAGAGGAAACATCTCCTTTCAGACTGACAGACAGGGAAAGACTATGAAGCTCAATTTGGCAAAAGCAGCTGTGTGACAAATTATTGATCTTGTCTTTGTTGTCAGTCCACATGTCATGGACCCCCTGCTATGACTGTCTTCCGACAACACCCACTGAAGAAGACATTGCATGAATATTGAATCTTGAGAGCAACACGGGGGGAGAGGAGTGTGTTGCTCTGTGTGTGTGTGTGTGTGTGNGAGATGACAAAAGAAAGAAAAAGAGAGACTTGCTAATCCTCTCTTTGAGGACTTTGTGCTTTGTGCTCCATTTATTTACTGAGTTCCCACACTGGCAGGAGCCTGCTGCTTTTCTTCCAGACCAGACTGACCATAGCTAAACTTGAACATGCTGCCATATGCACCTATGTGCCCCCATTAAACAGTGAGGATTCTGTTTTTCCCTCACCTGCCAGGTTAACACAAGTTTAAAGTGACTGTCAGTGTGTGTGGTTTTATGGAGTTCTGATCAAGTCTGCTAACTTTCCAGCACTACATATCTGTGTGTTTCTGCTGCATTTTATGATGAAAAGGAACACGCTAAGGAAGAACAGACTCCATGTTAACAGGTTGAATGCTGTCTACATGCTGCAGCTTACAGCATTTCCTTGACTAAATAAGGGGAATGCAGCGTGTAGGTACATCCACCTTTATGTACTATTAATATGTCTTCTTGTGATACTGTTTGAAACACTTGTTTCAAATTGTATTTAATCAGCCCTGCTTATCATATGAGCAGTTAATAAATAATGAGTCAGTTAACTTCAAGCTTAAAGGAGTAACACATTAGTACACATTATTTTGACAGCTTAAATGATATGAAACAGAATGAAAAAGACATCTTATGACTAATTAAAAGGTTTTTCTGAGTGTTTGAAGAGGCCTTATTTTGGCAACCTGAACCTTGTTCTTGTTCCTCTACTACTTTGCCTGGTCTTAAATTTCAAAACCATTTTCCCAAAGGCATGGAAATGGACTGTTTTCACAGGTCATTGAAATTAGGCCAGGATTACACTGTACTTGACTACCTGTACATATGATGTCTGCCACATGTGTGCGTTCTGTGTTCATTCTGCTGATGTCTGTGTTGATTCAAAGCATTGCATGTCCTCTGGAAGTTTTCCAACTTTAGTCATGGGATGTCAGCAGTGTACCATTGACAACCAGAAAAATGGCTGAAATTCTTAAGGAGAATCTCATGTTTAATCTTTAATCTTTAATCTCATGTTTTAAACATGTTTAATGGCCTCAAGTAGCATCTCCGTTGTCACCACTGCTGCTGTTTCTTTTACCTTCAGACATAAGTAAAATGCTGATCTACTTGATTGTTGCTGTTTTCATTTACACTAAAATCAGAATCAGATTTTAAGGTGTTCTGCCCTCACTTTGCTCCCCATTGGATACAATATTTACTTCTACAGATTGACAAAAACTTTGTTCCCAATATTGCTCAAGTAGCATCATCTGTGTGTGCAACCGCATGCATTGATAAAATTTATGATAATCCTTAGGCTCCTGTGACTTTCTGAATCAGATCATGCAAGCTCTACATGGTCTGTGCGTGCCCTCATCAGTGAGGCATCTTCAGTAGTGTCTCCCTGGGTTCACAGTAATTGACGGTGTGTATATAGTCAAGATATGAAATCCCCCC
>VXCM01002074.1:97732-125195 GCA_014773175.1 Lucifuga dentata
TCCCCCCCAGATCGGCAGTAATTAAAATATTTTCCATTAGTGTTGTGCTGTAGGCTTGAATTAAATGAGTGATTTTTAAATCAGGATGTTATGTTCTTTGTGCTCAATTGACAGTTGCATCCAAGGCATATTGTACGGTGCACAATAAGGCCCTAATCCTCAACCAGTTCAAAAACTAACAATGTGGCCAAGACCCTTCATTCGATAGCTTGTAGCCACCTACATACCTCAAAGGTTGTAGTTTTTTTTGACTAACAAAATTTGAAGAACCATATAAGAACTGAAAAATGGCCTTGTTGTTTGATACTTTTACAAATTTATGTCTGCATGCAATCTTACAAAATCGAAAAAGTTCTCTCTGAAAGAGCAGCGATATTATCATAGTGCTGCTGGGCCATTGTGACTGTCGTGCTAGGCTCGACTTTATAGTGGCATGATTCTCAAAAAGAATGATATCTGATTAGTCAAAGTCCGAATAGAGGCTGAAGCTTACAAACAAATGGATTTACTGTGTCGAGAATGTTCTCTAGGGGAGCTGGATGGGCTGAGATACAGAGATGCTGCCTTTGTGTCAAAGCCAGTGCGAAGCATAATAAGACCCTTTGGGGAATGAACCAAACAGAGTGATAGGGACACAAAGGCACACATGCACGTACACTCAGTCAATTTCACAATCTCTCTCTCTCTCTCTCTCTCTCTCTCTCTCTCTCTCTCTCTCTCTCCCCTCTTCTCTCTTCTTCTCTTCTCTCTTCTTCTCTCTCTTCTTACTTGCTTGTTAGAATAAGCTGACCTTTATATTTCTGGCTGCAGTGGTTGCCTTATCATTATGTGTTTTGCTTTTGCAGGACTTTTGCGTTTCTTGACTCATGCCAAGTTTATTATGTCAGCCAAGTGTCATGTCAGGCCTTTTTTTTTTTTTTTTTTTAAAGGATATTATAGTCTGTGCACACAGTCACATGCATGCAGGCATCCATACGTGCATGAGACTGGCTTCACACCCATCATGGTATGAATGGGCCAGATTCCCTCCTGCCCTTGTTTTCCTCTCGATCTCATGTTTTCTGCTTCCTTAATTCTCTCTCCACCACTGTCTTCCTTCTGGCGTGTTCTGCAAGGAGAGCAGTTGTAAAAGTAGTGTGACAATAGAGGTATTAACCAAATGTATATTGAGCTTGCCTGACTCACGCTGTCATTATGATGCTTTTATGCCGCTAATGCCATGTGAATATGGCTGCTGCTCCCTGTGAAATGCCTTTGAGAGAGGGCCCTTTTACCAGCTCTTGCAGCCCTGCCCTCTCTGGTTGTGCAAACCTCATCTCAGTGCACACAGTTATTCAGTTTCATGAGCGCTTAATCTGGATTGGAAGTGTCTCCATTGTGCAAAAGATTTGAGAAGGAGACCTTGGCCAGACAAAAGGGGTTGTCTCCAGTTGAAGCTGGGGCCCTGATCCCATTCCCTCCCTTCCCATGTTTCCATACAGAAGCTCCAGCGGGAGTGGCTAATTGTTGTATGGAGAGGAAGAATGATGGGGAGTTGAGGGCCCCTGCCTTGTCCTCTTTAACACTGTCCCCAGTGGAATAAGAATATTTATTTGATCTAGCTCAAATAAGAACCTGTGATGCTGGCTGATAGTTAAGTTTGGTTGGATTTCACTCGATTCCGGTGTGAAAGACTTTGGAGCTGGAATATGTTGCCAACTCGAAGTGAAACTTTGAAGTCAAAGTCTATTGCCCAGGGCTGCTTAAGTTCAGGGTTAAATGAGATTACACCCTTGATCTGTGCTAGTGCCATCTGATCTAAAGGCTTGCAAAGTAGAGATGTGTGTGTGTGTGTGTGTGTGTGCGTGTGTGTGTGTGTGCACATACAAAAGTACCTTTGTGTGCATTTGCATCTGTATGTCTGTATATCTGTGTTTCGGACAGATTTGCGTATGTAAATTTATTTATGTATCTGATTTATTTATGTCTGTTAAAACGCATGCATATGAATTCACAGGTGCATTTACTTTTGCTCAAAGGGAGTTGGAAATACTTGTTTTGTCCTGTGCTTGATCATGTTATACTCACCACCCACCCTACATAAAAATATCAGGGTGGAAACACGGTGCAGAATTCTCACCAAATACCCCAGAGATCCACAGTTTGAGCCCCAATACAGGTAACTTGATGCTCCACCAGCACCTTTTCTTGGATGGTTGGGTTGCCCACCTTCCCATTGAAACTAAACTCTGGCAGGTGAAAAGAAACAGCTGGTGACACCACATGTCACTGAGGTAGGACATGGCTGGCTGCACCCTCACCAGGTCAACAGTAGAGTTTGCAGGGACCAGAACTGCAAACAAATTCCAAATTGGGAGAAAGGAAGGGAAAATTGCAGGGAAAAAATTGCATTGTATCAAATTTTAGAACTGAAATGGAATTTCAATCAAATCAAATTGTAACAAATTGACTTTGAATATCTGTGTATCAGTATATTATAAATTTTTCTGTGTAATTTTTGTTTTGGATTATAGCTTAAATAGTCTAGAAATGTGTTAAATTGTTTGACAGGGATCGATACTGACTCCATTTTTATGTAATGCATTCTCCTCATAGAAATAGGTTGTTAACTGATTAGTGGCATGATCTCAGTCCTTTTGTTGGTGCTCCTATCAGGGTGTAAAGCCTATTCTCTCTCTTCCATTCCTTCTTTCTATCTCTCTCTCTTTTTCTCTCACCCTGCTCACTGCCCCGGAACACCTTAATCCAGTGTGAAAGCAATTGGCTCTCTCAGATCTAATCAATAGTGGGCCAGGGCAGTGAGCCAGGGGGAACATCTCTGGCCCCTGCTCAGCTACAATCAATTTAGAACCATCGATTCAGTGATTGAAATACAAAGAGCAGGAGCGCTGGACCGTACAGGTGCTTTAGTGTTTAGGTGTGCCAACATGTTATATATCTCCCTGTATGAGCATTTCCATGTGTGTGTTTGTTTGTGTGTCTGTGTGTAGAATGTGCCTGTGTCTATCTGTGGCTGTGTTTGTGTGCAATTTCATCTTGTGTATATGGAGAGTATGATTTATTTTCGAGCCATCTGTAGTAAAGTGGGAATGGCATTTAATCTAGCACCTCTGAGACGGAGCCAAGAAAAAAATCACTCCTAATCCAATATGTCCTGCCCTGGGAAGGGTGTATGTTTTAAGGTNGTGTGTGTGTGTGTGTGTGTGTGTGTGTGTGTGTGTGTGTGTGTGTGTGTGTGTGTGCATGTGTATACGCGCATGTTTCTTACCTCTTACATGTCACTACATGCGGCTATATCCCATGTGCTCATGCAATATAGTATGAACAGTGTGTATTTCTGGATGCTCATTGCGATATTATAACTGCATATGTTTCACCTATTATGATGATAACAATGTGAGCATGACTTTTTACATGTTAAAACACTCACAACATACACAGGGACGTTTTGCGTGCCTGTGTGTGTGTGTGTATCCATGCATATGATGTCTGTGTCACTGCCAGGTCAGAGCACATCATGCCACATATACACATTTGTAATGCATCCATGTATACAATTTCTTTTCGCTGTTGTGTCTGTCTTTGTGTGCAAATTTCTGTTTGAGTATAAGTTCCATTTGTTGATTATATGAAGGTTATTGTGAATTTGCAAAACCATAAAGGTGTCAGGGTCATCATGTGGCACCATATTGGCAAATGAAGCAATCAGCCGTGTTTTCGTGCTCATGTTATGCAGCTGTGGAAAGAGGCTCCTCTGTGAAGAAAACAGGAGGTGAGAGGTGGTTGGGTTTTAGGAACTGACATACTGACATGGGTGTTTGGTCTCATTATATGTGTATGAAAATTACCATCCAGTTCTATGTACAGTATCATTATGTATTGAAAGCTCAATCTGTCTTACAAAAAGACAGGTTGAGCTAACAGGTTGAGTTTTAACAGTACTGAAAAAGACAGCATGGGTAATATAGGACCTACTTGAAGCCAACATGCGTAAATTAATTTTCAAACAACAGAGACCTGTCCCAAAATGGAGAGAAGGAAAGTCAAAGCCTGTCTAAAAAGGTGCTGAGGCCAACAAAAAGTGGCCGACCCCAACAAAAACTAATAGTGAGAGAGAGAGAGAGAGAGAGAGCACTAACACAAGCAACGGCAATGATACACCACCAAGTAATGAATAGCAGCAACAAAGAACATCTCCATTTTTCTCCCCCTGCACTTCAGTTCACACTCTCCTTCTGGCCTCAAAAGCATATTTTCTTTCACCACATGATCTGATAGGCAGTCCGCTTGGATCCACTTGGACCAAAGACCTGAGACAGTAGCACAAGACCCTACGTGGGCCCCATTAGACTGAATATAACTTGGGCTTGGTCTGCCTTGGGTTCTGGGTCTGATCACAACTCCTATAGCAACCATACAAGCCTGTTAGACCTCTATGGCAGAGTACACACATGTCGTTCCTCTTTAAACTGAGAATATCACAGTTGTAAGATGCTATTAAATGTTATTTGTATGTATATGGGTTGCTTTTTTTTTTTTTTTTTTTTNTTTTTTTTTTTTTTTTTTTGATTGAGTAGGATAAATTTAATTTGAGTCATTATTATTCATTGATAATTGATTAGTCTTTCTGTATTGTACATATGCTCTCTCTCTCTCTCTCTCTCTCTCTCTCTCTCTCTCTCTCTCTCACACACACACACACACATACACATGCACACATGTACACACTGGCCACCTTGTTAGACCTTTCCCTCTTAATAATGGCTTTCTGCCATTAATACAGTTAATCCAGTTTCCCATTTGGGTTTGTGGTGTTGGTGTTGTGTTTTCTCTCTAATTTTCTGCTGGACAAGGTGTTTGTGTCTTTCCAAGTCCACAATGTCACAAGGTCTAATGAGGATGTGTCACACACACTTTAGACAAACTTTTCAAACACACATACACACTAAGGAGGTCTCCCTTCCTTCCTCTCTTAAACAAACACACAAAAATACATAGACTCAAATGTGTATTGACACTCAAAAAACATGTGTACCATTTCATAGCTCAGGGCATAGCAACTAAGCCTGGCCTGGCTGATAAAGGTCAGTGCTGTCCAGATTTGGACAGGTGGGGTGCAGGCTGTGTGCATGTTAGTGTGTGTCTCTTTGTGTAGAAGGGGATACAGCTTTCTGATGAGGTTGTGTGGAGGTTATGTGGATGTGAGTATGACATGAATATAGATGGGTTGTGGGCCTGGATGCCTTTAGAGGCTTCATGGCTGCAGGTGCATTGCGTGCCAGGGAATCGGGTCAATCTCTGCTCATTCGTGAAATGCAACTGAATATTTGATGAATACATCTGTTTGTCTTTCTGCAGTATGGGCAAGATATTTTTCCCTGCACGTCATTCATCTATTGAGTATTTTTCAGGTCATGCTTGGGCCTGATGAAAACAAAACTTTCTATATCCACTCAGACAAAGAAAAAAAACCTGTAATTTATTTTCATTAAGCCTATTATAATTAAATGTAATAAAAGCAAAATTCTTGAATGTGCAACCCTCCGTTTTGGGTTTTGGTTTTTTTGGTTTGGGTTAGACATGCGTAGTTACATTAAACAGCATTTGTTATGCAGCCTTTTGGATTCCCTGTTGCCTGCTGACAGCATTGGCCATCACTTAGAATGCAATGAGACATGACTGCTTTGTATAGCACACATATTGTAGGACTCTGCCACCAACAATTTGAACAAGATACACTCCTGACTGCTTTTCATTTCACTTCCCTTTTCTTCTTTTCTCATTTTATTTCCCTCTGCCCTGATCTCACTCCCACATCTCACACATAATTTTTGTTTTCTCTTTCAATGCAAAGCATTTTATCCTCACTCCCCATTAGACATAATTGCAGTATGGATGATGAACAACGGATGTGCTAGTTCTGGAGAACCATCTCACAGGTGAATGGATAATTTTAAAGCAGATAGTAACTGTTTTTCATAGCAGATGATGTCATTGCTATGCCAGGGAGCAGCTTTGCTCTGTCTGACCTCCGCCATCACTCTGATGCTGTCATCACTTCTAGCCTCCCATCCTGTCCTCCACCCTCACCTATCCACCTCTTGTCCTGTCATTAGTAATGCAGTCTACAGCCTGAGATTAAGCCATAATCCCACTATTAGATTTTCATTAACCAGACCTTTGTTTTTCATCTCACTTTCTTTCTGTTGTCCTCATCCAAATCTACTCACGACTAACCTCTGGCTTCTGACTGCGTCTGAAAGCCTTTTTGCCATGTGTGAAAATGTCAGCATCAGCATGACAGGGTGCAGACACTTACTGGAAAGTTATGGGTTAGACATGTGTCACTGCACTTCTGTGAGATCATGGTGTTAGGATTGAAGGGTTCCCCATTGTTACATCCTCTGAAATCCAGCAAAGGTAATGCTCAGCAGTGTGATCCTCAATGGGTGCTTGTCTTTGCCAGCATATTTTGGTGTAAACATTGCGTTATGTATGCTCAATTAGAAATCAAATTAGGGATTGTAAACAGTGAAGGGACCTTTGTTTTCCAGTTGTTTTATCATTCTATTCCTCTGCTACATTCAGATGTGCATAATTACTCATCCCCTTCACAGGCCTCTACACTCATTAGCAGGGCCTAAACCCTGTGCCAAGGGGCTTGGGATTTTTGGATGCATGGGCATTTTTGGATCTGGTGTTAAACCTTGCTACAGCAAATCTCTATCCATAAAAAGTGCTGCTAAGGAGGTGATGTGTTTTTGGAGGAAATGACTGCTGCAGGTATAATTAAAATTTATAAACATGCAATAAGAAACTCTACAGTTTAAATTATCTTTAACAGAATCAGGATTCTTTTATTCGCCAAGTACAAGTGCACAAGGAATTTCTCTTGGTGTGTGGTGTCAGAAAACAAATAACAATATGAGTATAAACAATATGTACAGATTAAAAACTACAATATGTACAGAACAAAATACAATAAACATAAAAGTAAATGCTTGTATAAATACTTATGCTTGTAGTTATTTAAGTCAGTTTGCAGCTCTCAGTGATTTGTGTTTTAGTGCATCTTCTAATCTAGTTAAAATATTTGTATACCCCCTTTAATTTTAAACAAGTAAAGCAAGTAATAAAGGATGACAATCAAGCACAAATGAGTTAATGGTGAATCTTCAATGCAATGGTTTGGCAGCATTTTGGATTTGTTCCAATTCATGAGGGACAGCCAGCATAATTTGATAAAGCTGTGTGTAAGATTTACATAAAGAAATTGGCACCAGATATATAAATACTCCAAACTTACACTCCCATCTCAGAATCAATAATCCGTTAACTACTGTAAGTTTTGTGGCTTCAGCCCAAAGTGTAGCTGTTGCCTGAGCACTTAAGACCCAGTTTCAGGTAAATAGTAACTTATTTGTGAATGACTGACATAGGTAATTGTGAGTGCATTTCCATTGCTCCATACTCAGACATAAGAGCCAGCCACTGAATCTACTTTACATTTTCAATCACAGATTTTCTGTGGAATAACAAACACAAAATATGTACTTTGGCACCTGAGCCCCACTGTTTGTGTTGCCAAATGAAAAGATTGGCTATTAACAGTTCAACATGATTTGAACAATTCTCCTTTTCTCTGTGCTCCAAAAGCTATTTCTGACCGTTTCAAATTGCACAACAAAATTAAAATAAATGTAAACTGGTGATTGAACTTTTTCTTGACCTTGTACCTTTAATCTTGCCCAGTATATTGATGTATCATTCACAATCTGCATTTTTTCTGAAGTCTGTTTATGGCAGAGCTGGGAACACTGAAGGTGTGAAGGCAGTAAATGTAATAGACATTGGCAAGCTGAGGAACAGCAAAGGAGGAAAAAGAGCAAGAGTGGGCATCTTTGGCTAACTACTATAGATTAATTGATCTAGCCATGAAGTTAATGAGCTAGATCCTTTTTAAAAGAGACAAGTGCTGAGACAGAGGAACCTAATGGTCTCTCACAGCTTGAAGTGCTAAGAAAGAGAAAGGTATTTATCTCAGAACATATACTTTATTTACTGTGTGACAGAATCGCGACGTAATTGACAGGGCCTGTAACTGCTGGTTTTATTACCTCATTTTGATCATTCTTCTTAATTTTTCACCTGAGTCATGAGCCACAGACAGCTCGACTCAGTTCATAACAACTGATATCACGTGATAAAGTTTAGCAATTGTTTCTCATGCATTTTGATCATGAACTATGAATATATTAACACCTCCAGGCAGGTTTTGTGATTTTAAATGATCCTTGCTGTCTGAGGGAAGGTTATTTCCAACCAAACAGTGTCAGTAAAGTGGGAGTTGCTCATATAACTTCCAAGTAATTCTACAACTCTGTCTCTCTGATACTTCCTGCCTGCTCCATCAAAAATGGCTGTGGGCAAACAGCCTGGTCAGTCTCCTGTTAGGTTCTGATTACAGTGTAGATTACAGTGCAAGTACATGTTACTGCCTGCTGAGCAGTGATATGTTTTGAGGGGTTTTCTCTACTACCTTGCCAGCCAGAAAACAATTGGCACAGTGGAGTTTCCTGGAATACCAATGCTTCCTTTTTTCAACCCCCCCCCCCCCCCNCCCCCCCCCCCCGCTCCTGTTTGACCCCTCCTCTATCTACATGATGCGCTCAGCATCTTGGCGAATGGCTGCATCTTCCTTGAAATAAAATTGACCTGAGCGACTGTGCCAGGTGTGATACATAGCAGCCAACTGCCAATGCAAAGCTCAGTTATGGAAAGTCTGTGTGGAGTGAAGAGATTATATAGCACTCTTGATCTGTATCATGCACATGCGTTCACACGCAGCCAGTAAGCCAGATTTCCCAGTCGGCTGGTCTGTCATTGGCCGGCTGTTCAAAGGGAAAGTGGTGGCCAAAATAATACTGACTGTGAGGTTACCATGGTAACAGCCTGCCCAGGGGCGTGGGCTGTCTGCTAAATTGTGTGCTGGTTTGTTAGGACTCAAGACACATGTGCTTACACACACGTACTCTGTCTCTGTCACACACACACACACACCTTAATTTTGATAGAAAATGTCTACCTGTACTCATTGTCTGCCAGACACCTGCTTTGTTCATTAACATTAGCAGCCAGTCTGTTGGATTTCACAGCCTTATGTGCATCAAATGGACCGTCACAGAGAACTCACGTAAAGGCTTATTTATTTTCTTTAGCTGGATGCTTCCTCATCTGCAAGTTATTTTACTGTTGCACTGCCCTCTATTGAATCGAGTCACACATGGCTTTCATCCTACAAAGATGTTTGTATCTCATCAGTGAATCTTAGGGCATTTGGAGTGTCAAAAATTAATAGGGAAGAAGAGGGTAGAAAGAATGATTTAACAATTTAACAATCATTCTACCTAATTCTGTTCCTTGTATTAGATATTACCTCCCTTATCTGTTACACGAATACACAGCAATGCAGCACTGTGTGGAGTTTCAAAGCTTACCTAATTAGAGGATATGTTAGCTTCCTCAAGGGGGTTTGAATATTGTAAAATGGGATTTCTGCAGCATCAGACATTGCTGTATTAGCTAGCTGAGAGGACAGGTATGTGAGCAGTGTTCGATGGAGGACTTTGGCTGTAAAAAGTTTAGGATAGTCGTGTGTTTGAGACTGTGTGTGGGTCAGTTTGTGTGTACATGGTGGGATTGGGTGTGGGTTTGGGTGCGTGTTTTAGCTTGAGAGAGAGAGAGAGAGAAAGAGAGAGAGAGAGAGAGAGAGAGCCTCTGACAGGGCCAGAATGGACAGATGATTAATGATCAGGGGGAGTGTTTGTGGGAGGAACTCTTTGGCACCCAGCTTTTAACAAAGCAGAAGAGGTATGCTCCAGGTCTGCACTGTTTCAACCATTCCTTTATTCCTGAGAAAACCTCTCTCGCTCACTTTTATTCCTCTTTACATTCTCTCTGTCTGAGAGATTAGAAGGTGATGACAGAGAATAGCAGAGATTCAGAGTACCCACCCATTCTCAACACCACCCCCCCCCCCCCNCCCCTTTCCTTGCCTATTGAACACAGCTGTAGCCACCAGGCCCATGGCTTACACTGACCAGACATGCCAAGCGATGTCAGCACTGTGAACTCTGGTTGCCTTTAAGTAAAGAAGACGAAATGATCCTATTTGTGAGACAATGCATGCATATAAATCCCAGAATTGGAAGTGAAATGTCTTTAATCAGTTCCCATTTTGGCAATTTATTTATAAAAAATATACCCTGTTGTTCTTGAATCACTTTCTATAAATTAATAAATTATAAGCCTAAAAGGCAGTTCATTCTGACTTTCACTATCCTCTGGGCATTTTCTGATGATTCTGACAAGCCTTTGTTTGGAGCCATGCTTCTGTCTCAAATAATTGTATGGTGTTTTTCCACTGACCTTGTGAAGAAATTGAACACCTGGGTTGGAAAAGCAGCTCATTACATGGATTGTGGCTAGAAAATGAACAATGACACAAGAGCAAGACTGAATACCAATAGGCTGCACCACTGATTGCATTTTTGTTTTAAGATGTTGCTCTCCTGACATTTTGTGTCTCCTTCAAACAAGCATGTTCACTTTGCCATCTGACTGATATTCTCAGATTTAACGCACCACCAGTATGCAGGCACGCACTTGATATGCACACACCCTTCAGTGGTTTATGTTGAAGAGAGCTGTCTTTCTGAGTGATTGAGCAAAAGAATAGTGAAATGAGGGTCAACTGGGGTCCTGACCTGATCACATGCCTGTCTATAGGAGTGTTTGTGAGTAGGGGGGTCTATGCATGACTCCAAAGCCGCTAAAGACTATGATCTGTCCCATGTGATGGATGAGAGCTGGGGTTAAGGGTGTGCTGGGGGTAAGAGTTTCTAAACTCAAGGGTCACTGATGCTAAGACAACTTGTACCATTCTACAGGTCATGCTCCTTTTATGCACACATGCAAAATACTTATTTTTCTTTTAATATAACCTTTATTTAACTGGGTAAAGTCTAATTGAAAAAAAGAGACCTTTTTAAGAGAGACCTAAAAAATTTGCTAAAAAATTGTTACTTGTCTCAATTGACCCATACTGACATAATTTAAAAACAAAACTAACAAAACTAACCAATGGTACTAATTTATTACTAATTTTTGTTCCTTTAGAATTGTCTTGAATTGACCAAAAGTAGTCAAGTTTCAAATTCTTCTGTAAATTGTTCTGTGTGAAAAGAGCAGCATATTTAACGCTTTTTTGCCCAGTTCCTGAGCACAATTGTCAGCCATCCCGAGAGCATAGGCCATCCTTTCTTTTATCCTTTGGGAAATGGTTGTCAATAACGTAACATGTATGAAAATTGAATATATTAGGCTAAAACATGCAAAATGGCCAGTATGGTCCTTTAACTCCTGCTTTCACTCAGTGTGTGCAGTGGTGCTGCAGTAAGAGAGAGTAGAAATGGATTGATGTGTCTTTTGTACAATAAAGCATTGCAAAGGTTTCAGAATAGATCCCTGAATGAAAATAAAGAACATAGAAATTTGTATGTCTCCTTTAAAGTTGTTGCGTTCCAAAAGATTAAAAAGAAAGTTTTTCACCTGGATTCAGTAGAGTATCTGAAAAACATAAATGATTTTCTAAAATATCTGAATCATAGCTATTTTATATCATTATGTGCTTTTTTAGCAGTTGGCATGGGAGAGTTAGTATCCTTTTAAAAGATGAATATCTGGTTTTAGACTAAAACTCTCCGTTCTTTTAAATTTGAGTAATTTAGCACATCAAGTGCTACATACATTTGATTGAATTTCCCACAGTTTGCTGTTAGTACACTTCTGGCAATTTAAAACCTCCTACATACTTCAGAGTGATGCCAAGGGAAAGTCAGGGGAGGACTTGTGCTGCAACTTTGATTGGTTCTGAGCACGAAAGCCATTTCCAAACCCATCTTGGTCATAATCCTTTGCCTTAGCTTCTCTGCAAATGTCAAATGTACATTTCCATTTTATCTTGCACACACCTGCTGATACTTCCATGACAAACTAATGTAATTATTTTCCCACTCTCTCTGTAAATCCCATGTTTCCAATTACATTTGGATTCTTATGGGCTATATACATTTGCTGCAATGACTGTACACTCAAAAACATATAGAGTTTATGTGACACATTGCCAGTATGGTTCTGTGTATGATGTATTGCCTGCAGTGTGCACTTTATATTATACGCTCAGCAAGCACATTGCATAGTCTAACCCCTGAGCACTAACTCCCTGCTCTGCACATCAGTATTGTCCATACAAACTCATAGAGAGTAGCTTGGTGGTGATCATTCAGCATCTAATGCAGCACTTGTTCTGGCCTGCAAATACTTTTTTTTTTTTTTTTTTTTTTGGGTAGACAGTCAAATTTTCTCCAAATTAATTTGCACTTTGTAAATGGATGTTATACCAAATCTTCCTATTATGTCTTTATTTGGAATGTAAGAGTATATCTGCTGGAAAAATGACTGACAGTAAGGAGTCAGTAAGGAGTCTCTCATCTCCCATGGTCATGCTTGTAGTGACATGAGGTCAAAAAAGTTAGACTGTTATTAGGAGTTTGCAGTGATCCACAGCTGCTATTCTTCTGTCAACTCACTGCAGAGTGAGAAAGAGACAGAAAGAGAAAGAGTGAGAGACAGCCAACCTTAACAAGGATTCAAACCTGTCATTCAAGGCAAGAAAGCAACAAGGAGAGCAAAGGTAGGGAAAGAGAGAGAAATTCATTACCGGTGGGACAGAGAAAAAAGCCTAGAAAGTGGAGAAGAAAGAGAGAGAACAATGCAGCAAGAATCCTATAGAGACCACTTGAAAGGGAGGAATGTTTTGTTTCTGCATGTAGCCAGTTCAGTTGTGGGTTATTCTCCCACAGGGGAGACTAATTGCTTGTTGATCTAATGTTCTATCCCCTCCTGTCCCTGAAAACCAACGCCTTTGATGAGTGATGGCTCTATGGGCTCACTTTTTTCTCTGGAAGTTTGGACATAAACATCCAGCCTCCTCCAATCCAAATATTCACGAATCCGACACGAAACTTTAGGCTCAATTCCAAATGCTATGAGGCATAACAACACTGTACTCCCTCAGAATGAGACCTGGGAGGGTTTCCTAGCATTGTTCACATCACTTTCCCATCCCATCTCTGTTTCTTCCTCCCACTCCCACTTTGCGGTAGATCAGTAAGCAGCTAATAATTAATTAATGGTTTAATGCTAGAATTAATGCAAATATTATGTGTCAATTTGGGTAGGAAGAAAGACACAAAACTGAAAAAAACAAAATGTACTAGCTAAACAGAAATTCATGCCTTGTGTGTGTGTGTGTGTGCGTGTTTGTGATTATGCCTGCATATTTGTTTTCACTGTCACTTATCTCCCTGTCTTACTCTTGTGCAGTTGTCCAAGGAGCGGCATCAAATTATCTCAGCTTCTGTGGAACATATGCTCATCAAGTGGCAGAAAATGCAGGAGTGTGGTCTCATTTAATGGGGTCAGCAGTGGCTGTGTGCGGCACTGCGTAAATCAGTTCAGTAAATGTATTCTGCAGGTGAGGGTAGCATTGATGTCAATATGGGAGTGTTTCACAGGGTTATGGTGTATGTGTGTACAAGTAAACATCTGCATTCATACACTCACACGTTTGCCTTCAGGCACTTCTGCATCAATGTTATCTCAGAGGGCTGATTCAGCACAACCTCCTCTGCCTTTCTCCTCACTTTTGCCCGTTTGTGAGCGTCTAGGCTCACTACTATCTGTGCATAAACACACAACTGCAGGCCAGAGCCTTGTACACATTATGCTCACACCTCATTAAACACATACTGAATAACTTTTTGTGATCCCTTTTTCTAAGAGTCAGGGCATTAGATGTTTGCCGTAGCCTGTCTGCATGCACTAATGTGTAAACACTTTTATACAGCAAAGATGATGACGCATAAGTTCTCTCCACTCCTGCGGAAAATGAATATTTGATCTGTGTTTTATCAGCTTGTAATCTCTGATATCTTTGGAAGTTATTGCTTTATAAAATGACTGCGCAGATGGTTTGTGCTTCTCCATATGGTCAGGGAGGGTTTTAAGAGTCACCACTTTCTTGTATTAGAATGAGCTGGAGCTTCTCGCACCTGGAATCTATATAGTTCAATACTGGAGAGGTTGCTTTCACACTTCACTCAACTCCTTCAACAAAGTTGCACTTCCACACATTCAAATGGAAGCTCACCTCCTTTACCTTAATACTCTCTCACAAACCCTCTAGAACTCTCTTATACAAGCTTCTATAGTTTCAAGACAGCTCAAGAGCATCCATAGAATAACAATTTGTTTTGCTCTTGGGGATATTTTTGTGCTTTGCGGTTGTGATCTGCCTTGTAGCTCCTAGGGTATTTTATAAGCTGTTTGGACTTGTTATGGTCTGGTTGTGTATGTGATTGTCTGGCCATGTGTGGACAGTTCTGTGTGACTAGACAGCAGGTCAATAAGTTAGCCTCTAATGTTTCGTAAGCACCACCAAAGATGAAACACCAGTCGCTGCTGGGGGTGGCAGCCTGAGTTTTGTGTGTGTACATGTCTCTTCTTTCCACTTATTAACTTCTTTTTTTTTTTTTTTACAATCTCTCCTTTTATCTCTCTGTCCTTCACTAAGCCCATCTGAGAGACTGGTTGATGGTATGAATGGAGGAGTCATAAAAGCAGCAACCTGCCCTTTTTTACAGTGTAGTAAAGTACATACTGGCTTCCAAACCCAGCCTCTCAGTGTATTTTTTTAATGAAGCATAAAATTTTTAATTAAATCTTAAAAGCCTATTGATACAAAGGTCTAAAGGTTTTTCTCACATTGCCAGTATATGTAGTTTTTTTGACCCCACAGAGCGTGGGAATGGAACCAGCTCCATAGTTATTATTGCTTTAAATAATTTTCATTTACCAAGCACTGATACTGGAAGCGAAGACTCTTAGTCAGATGCAATAAATGAAGTTTGTGTGAAGCAATTTTGATATTGATCTTGTTTTGCTTTTAAATGCTGAAACACTTAACCAGTAGCATGAGTTTCTTTCCCTGATAAAGTCCCTCGTTGTTCTCAGACCTTGTATGAAACCTTTTGTACTTGATCTGTAGTATATTATCCAACCGCATGCCAAAAGCTGATGTTATACTTTTAACATTGTCTTGTCTTTAAACTGTCTACGCTGTTTTTTTGGGTTTTTTTTTTAACTCTCATTGTATGTATAAGCACTACATCTCCCATTTTCCAGCCACAGTCAAGCTATTACCATCTTTCACTCTGGCAAATATAAGCAGGTGGAGAAACTGTAAGATGCTTGTCCCATTAAATTTATAACCCCTCCCTCTCTTGGGTGCAGTGCTACAGCTTCCTCCCCCACTAGTAAACCAGCGAAAGTATTAGACATTCATCATGGCTATTATAGTCCGTAAATCCTTCTATACAGTACAGAAACTCCTCAGCATTTTATTCTTTGGGGATAGGGAGGTAAATGGATTTGGTTATTGCCTGGACTTAGGCACTGTGATAGTAGATTCAATAATCTTCGTCCAACACCACAGACTCATTCCATTTACATTTTGGAGTAAGGTAGGCTGAGGGAGAGTTATCATGACTGTACACTCAATATTGAATGAGTGAGAGGCAAAAGTGAGCAGATGGAGGGTGGATGTGATTGGAAGAAATATGGAGACTCAGATGCTGAGAGACTGATACCCGTAGGACCTGGCAATCTTCTAGTCCATTTCAGCTTACACTACATTCCAGCATAATTTCTCTTCCTTTCTGCTCCGTATTCTAGCTGATAGGGTAAATGATGTGACATTGTTTTTCTGCTCTCACAGCATGCCCACCAGGTACCTTCAAGTCCACCCAGGGTCCAGGTCTGTGTCTGCAGTGCCCTCCTAATAGCCGCTCTGCAGCTGAGGCCGCCACCATCTGTGTATGCCGTAACGGCTACTACCGTGGTGATGCAGATCTGCCAGATGAACCATGCACCAGTGAGTATGCTGTATATGGCATTACACATACACGCACACACACTAATAGACAGTTTTGTCTATGCGTTATCTTTTGTTATTGTATATATATACTGCACTTTATTTGATATAGATATCTAATAGAATGGCCATACATGTAAATTTTCATAAATGACATTGTAAACAGACTTTTTTCTCTTTAGATTCTTTTGAGCTCACTCATTCTCTCTCTCTCTCTCTCTCTCTCTCTCTCTCTCTCTCTCCCCCTNCCCCCCTCTCTCTCACACACACACACTTTCTCTCTTCAAACCAGCACATTTGTCGTAGAAGCAAAAGGAGTATGTAAACTATCTACAGCCTTGATTTTCTTCTAAGTCTGACCATAATAATCACATTGTAGGATTTCTGTCACTGACTTTTCCACTACCACACTCTCTCTTTCTCCTTACTTATCTATCTCTTTTTGCTGTTCTTCTTTTTCTCTGTCTCCTATCATCCCCTGAAGTCCTAATTACTCAGGCAGATGCTGCAAAGTTTCACCACTGTCCTGCCGTTATCCACTGGAGATCCAATAAGGCCTCTCACAGCATTGCAGTTATCTTAATATGATGTAGAAGCAATATGCTAAGCCTTTCTGCCATCCCTGCTGACACACAATTACACAGAAGGAAAGCTACCCCAAAAAGTTTATTTACCTCTCTTCCTTCACTGCCACAGGGGAATGTCTTAATGGTTTGCTCTCTTCCAGCAGGCCTGGAAGCATTATTGGTGTGGTTATGTATTCATTTGGTCTTGATTTATTCATAGAGATGAGCTAATTGGCTTCGGGAATGGGCACAGGACCACATTGTTTTTGGTAATCGGTTAACAGCTGTATACTGTAAGTATTCACAGCTCAAATGTGTATGGAATGCACTCTTACTACCATGTTTCCATTTTAGGACTTTGAATAAATGCCTTAAAGCTGTGAGGAACCCCAATGCAGCATGGCTGTCTATCTGACTGTTTGAACACTTCCCAAGTGTAGTCATTCACACCTTTAGGCTTTGGATGTTCTCTGCAGATGACACCCCTCTTTCACCTTGAGTTTTCTGTGCCTTCCTACAGTTAGACACATGGTTCTCCAGTGAATTTGTGAATGCTCCATCAAGTATAGCATCAAATATCTCTACCTGGAGGCCTTGAATTTTCCCCAAGCAATCTCCACAACACCTCCCCAGTGGAGTGTTTTAGACACATCCCCAGGTCTGTGTTCAGTTTCCAATTGCATCCTGAGTTACTTTTTTTTTTCACTTTTCAATCACCCACCTTCCTCTCTAGTCTTATCTTTTCTGTCAGTTCTCTCCATTTCCTCTGCTGCACTCTCCCTTTTCTCTGTATAGCTTAGGTCCTGACATTCAGGCAAGACATCTATGTAACAAATTGTTCTTATTTATTTGTGACATATACACCTTATAATTCAAATGCAAAAGCTGGCCTACTGCTATGATTGGGAATTACCCAAAGCAATGGGAAATAAAATGATCATTATGGATAATTGTATTCCCATTCTTGGCAAACTGCTTACATTTTGAACTTACAAATATCTGACAGACAATTTTATTCTCTGTTGCCCCTTTTAATATTAACATCTTCAACCAACTATAACTCCTCTTAAGTTTGTGTTAACATAATTCTTTTGCAGCAGTACATTCAAAGTCGTCTCTGAAGGTTGAAGCCTGCAGTAGCTGTTGAGTTTGATGTACAGGATGCCCTAGATCTCTGCAGGGGGGCCGGTGGGATCATCCTAGTAAGAATCTCTTTAATACTCCAGGTCCTGATAAGAGTACTGCTGGAGTAGCTTAAATCAGGCCAATCTGTAGCAGCAGAAGCTCTAGCTTTAGCGCTTCCTGCCAACGTCAGAGACGCAGGTCCCTCAGTGCTCCAGATCAGTCTGATTAGCCTGCTGATGGATTGTCCAGCGCCTGGCTTTATCAGCTGGGGGCTTCACGCTACACCCCCTCCCTTTTCCCTCAGGGACACGCCAAGCTTGGGATGCACTTCAAGCTACACCCCCCCNCCCTATCTTCCGTCTTCTGCTGACTCCAGCCCAGCCTATGCCTGAGCAACATATTGCAAAGTGTTCTGTCTCCCAGTGTGAGGCCCACTCCTCTCAGCTTGGTTACCCAGCATAGTGAGCCTTGGGACAGTGGTTTGCATTGCAGTACAGCCCCTCCTCCTCCATCGTCCAAGCTCCAGGCCCCAGACTGATGCAGCTGTAGCTCCCCCTACATGTGTTTGTGTGTGTGTATGTGTGTGTGTGGGGGGTGGGGGGNAAAGGAGAAAAATGACAGCGGGAGTCATAATTGAAGGGACTTGTAAAGTGAAACCACTGCCGATTGGTCCATAGGGAGGAGGAATGCGTAGAAATAGGAGCCTGCTATGTGGAATAGCAGGATATGGAAGAAAGGAGAAGGAAATGATGGGGGGGNGGAGGGGTGCTAATGATAAAGATGAATATATCCATCAACACAGTATGAGGGGATGTGACTGAGACTTTAATGTGTACATAGTATAATGATTTGATGTGTGTTTAAAGAACATTAAGTTGGGAAAACTGCCTGGGTTAGAGAGAATATGAGAGACTCCTAGTAAGGTATGACATGAGGTAGAATAAAAGCATACAGTGTGTATGTTTATGTCTTTGCAACAAGCAGTGTGAACCACTAACCAATTCATGGGTAAAGTCTTTGGAATGTAATTCAACATAAATAGGGAATGAGAAGGAAAATAGCATGGCTCTGATGAGTTTCAGGCATTCCTGGTGTTTACCACATTGGCTCTGGATCTTGCAGAGCCAGCTCGCACTTAATATCTGTGGTCTGTCCTCTGAAAGTCTTCTTGATCCCTGTCAAACACTGTCTACACCTCAAGACACAAACAAAACCCATCAAACATCCTAACTGAGAGGACAGCGTTATGTGTTTTTCCATTCTCCTCATCACCCCGTTTAGTTTTCCTCCTCTGCTCTCCTATTCACTGCCTCTCTTCTCTCCTTGTTCTGTCTTCAAAGAGAAAGTGGAATGAACCGTCAAATAGCATAAATATTCTGTTCTTTTCTCAAAGTTTTCTGTTTTCCACTTTCAACTGTGTTGTCAGTTCTGGAGTTAGTAGAGGATGTTTGTGCAGCAGTCAGCTGGCCAGTTTTCAGGTTTCTCTCTGCAGTAATAAATGGAGTTACAGTTAAGTCAAGATAATTGTATGGCCTGTCGCTAATCCCTGAACTGGACGTAATACTCGGTGTGTATTTGGGCACATATATGCACGCACACACACACGCACACACACACACACACACGCACACACACACATGTTCAAAAACGACATCAGCATCCGTGTGTTGTCTAGAGGCTTTGCTGAAGAACGGTGTGATTGGGGAGTCATGGTAAATAAACATTAAAGCGATGTGGGTTTGCAGATTATTTTTTAGCCTGTTAAAGAAATATGCAGTTTATTCATATTATGTCTCCTCAAACAAGTCCTTATTGAAGCAACCACATCTCCCAGGCTACCACACACACACACACACACAATCTCCCAATGAATTCTTCAGTCCCTAGGCCAGATAGTATTCTTATAATGTGTTTTATTTCATGTCTTACCATCCCACACTACCCTTCTCTCTTTCTCCCAGCTCCTCTGGCTGTGATTGCTATCTCCACACAGGGACCTGCTGTGGGTCCCTCAAGGCCTGTTTCACATCATAAAAAACAAACATTTTGAAAGAAGAGAAGCGAGGGCCTTAGACCATTCAAAGCCTGGCTAAGTAAACAATGTGCAGAAGTGTTTATTTTGGGCTCTGGGGTACTGTTGAAATTGGCAGCCCAGGGAGTAAAACAGGGTTGTCATCCTCTACAACCACCTGCTGTAGTTCTCCCTCTGCCATGGCAACTATGCAGGCCTATCAGTCTCTGGATCCACCAGCAGCAGAAGCCACTAGTTCCAGGCAATCACTGTTCAGTATCTCATCAGCCATGTCAGTGGTGTCCCGAATGTCATGGCTCAGTAGATTGAAGTGTTTTAAGCAAGCATATTTAATTGCTGTATGATGTGATACAGTGAAATAACGATTCTAATCATTTTGGTTAAATTTCTTTCTCTGGATAGTCATGTAAAAAGACTTTTTATGGAGATGCCAGCCACGTAAAAGACTTAGCGCCTAAACACACTAAGCTGATCACAAAGAGCTAACACACACACACAAACACACACACACACACACACACAGCAAAGACAAGACATCCAGCTGATGGCTGTGATGACATGTGTTCTGCACCTGAATGAAAGGAAAGGATGAAGTAGTAGTCTTCTTTATTCATAAGCTAAAAAAAAATAAAAGCTTAATGACCCAGAACCACAGAAAGATAAGACAAAACGAACTAGTCTACCACTGTTAATCTATTCAGATGATCTCATTAAAAATTTGGAATATGAACTGATGTCTGATATATATATATGCACATATATATTGCAACTGAGAATAGAAAATTTTCCTTTTCTTGTCACATTGTCAGCCCTTTATCTTTTGCTTCTTGAAAAAAAGAAAAGAAAAGTCAGAAGCAAAAAAAAGGAGAAACTGCATGGAATGGATGAAGTTGCTGATTCACTATGCTGAACAGCCAAGCAGAGCACTCTCAGTTGCTTCTGCTGCCAATTTAGCATGTTCAATCAACAGAACCACAACTGATAAAGGCTGACTACAGCCAACAGTGGTTGACACAGCAAAAAACTAGCAGTTAATGCTTCACATAGAGTTTTGTAGCAGTGACATTATAGTTGCATGTAAATAACAAAAGTGTATTGTACAAATTATTGTGCTACAACATTAACAACATCACATAATGTTTATTTTGTGGATCATTGTCAATTTCAAACTAAAATTGTCCGTCATTGCATATGGAAAACATTGTGATCAGATGTCCACAAACATAAACCAAATTCAACTTATGAAGGCACATCATCTGACTGGCACATCATTGACTACTTATTTTTGGTACTGTATATTCATGTCTCTCTGCACCTCCTGCAAAACAGTATTATTTTCTTAGAGAAGTCAGACTGCAGCCTGCCTCTTCATTTTGTGAGCCATGTGCCACTGTGATTGTCAAGTGTTTAACAGTTGAGGAGAAGAGTAATGTGACTGGCTGAGAAGATAATGATGCACTACCCAACCCTACCCCCCATTAAAAATCCACTTCATCAACATTTTGGCATGTAATGTGTTGCATTTATGTATGTATGTATGTATGTATAAGAATAGCAAGTGCACATGGATACACCCTCATTATCCTCAAGCACAAGACCTAGCACTTTTCACTTTTTGCAAAGTGCTTTGTATTGTGTTGTGACACAAAACATTCAGTTTATTCAGGGCCATGCACTTGCTTAGAGATGATTCTTTGCCCTTATAACTAAGGTGAAGGCAACGTGTAAGCACTACCAAGTGTGACTGGCGTAGCTAAATGAATGCCAACTAAGAGCCTGTAAGTAACATTCTCAACAAATTAAATCCTATGGCAAATTAAAACAGCCAAAGGCTGCAGTAATAGCCTGCAAATCACCGGTTAAGTGGCAGTCACATTTGATTTCTACTGCCGTGTCTGCATATGTGGAGCTTGGTGGTAATTGGGACACAAGAGTATGATGCCCTGGTTCACACCTTAACCAGGCTGTATTTTGTTTTCTCCAACTGTTGTATGAATACATCGATACAGACAGTGTAGATGTGAATACATGGAAACAGATAATTCAGGCATGTATGTGTGTGCCACATGCATTTTCCACATGAGAGCAGGTGCATTGCTTTTCTCAGCAACACATATTTGGAGGTGAGTTCATGTGTGTGATTGATGATGCAGCAGATACAAGCCGTGTTTGTGCCACACGAAGTGCCTGTTGTGCAGTCTCCAAACAGAAAACCGAAAGTGCTGCCAATTCCCTCATATGGTTTGTTCTCTCCACATACATATGTGATATATGTCATAGCATTCAATGACCTGTACATCTTTCTAGAGTGCAGCCTGTGCTCTCAGCCAGGCCATAATAATAATAATCACATTCTGGAGGTCAGACCCCTCATGTCACTGACCTCTCTTGCTGAGGCACTGAGCTGAGGTCACTGCATAACAGTGCTATTCCATCACCCCTGTGGTTTCTGTTGCTTTTCCCAGCTACCCGGGGCTATTCCACATGGCTTTGCAGCAACGATTGTGTCTGTGTTGACTGCACTATCAAATGCTTAAAACATCTAAACATGTTCCTCTTGTTGTCATTATTATTGCATCTCGTTAACTGGAAGGGAAGAGATAAGGAAGTATGCTATGTTAGAAAGGACATGTTAAGCTTTGTAATTCTGAAAAAGGTCTCTAGAATTGAGTGGACTGTCAGTTTTAGATCAGACATGGATCTGCAAATAGGTCAGTTTATCTTTTCCTCAGACGGTAAGGGCAGCCTTTATGGAGGGCAAAATGATACCAAATCTATTCTACAGGACAACCTCTCTTAATGTAAGCAGCATTGACTGAAAGCTTTAGTGAGCCTCTGCTTTATTGGCAGTGTCTTGGATCTGAGACAAACAAGCCTGAGAGACACAGAGACTCAGATTAGCAAAATTCTGCTCTTAAACAATTGTGCTTCAATTGCAGCAGACTGAACAAGCTGCATCCTAATAATAAGCCACCACTTGTGCAAAACAATAGTTTTATTATTCCAATATTTCTTCCTGAATATCATCTCTGAGATTCTGCCTGAGTTGCAGGCTGTGAGGATGTGAATGAGTGTGTGAATCTCTAGAGCCACTTGGATAAGAATATTCCATGCAACACTGCATTTTGCTAAATAACCAATGTTTGATAGACACAAATGTTTCACTTGATGATCTCTCTGGGTGTGAACAGAATAAATTAGCATTCCAATTGTGCTGAAGATGGAGAAAAAGAAGAAAAAGTGAAGTTGTTCTTGGACAACGGCACTTTTTATTACAGGGTAGGAAATTGACTAAATTAACCCAGTGGGCAGGAATGTAAGAAAATGTTTTGTTTCTGTCTTCCTTTGCATGTAGGGCATTATTTTGTTTAAATATTACAACCATGACTGTATGCTATTTTATGTAAAATGATTCCAGCTTCATGCACATTTGGCCACATATTTTCCTATCTCTCTATCTCTCTCTCTCTCTCTCTCTCTCTACAGGTGTCCCATCCAGCCCAAGGAATGTGATCTCCATTGTCAACGAAACATCTGTAATCTTGGAGTGGCACTCTCCCAGGGAGACAGGCGGCCGTGATGATGTAGTTTACAACATTGTGTGCAAGAAGTGCCAAGCCGACCGGCGCTCTTGTTCCCACTGTGATGACAACGTGGATTTTGTCCCTCGACAGTTGGGTCTGACTGAGACCAGGGTGTTCATTAGTAACCTGTGGGCTCACACCCTCTACAGCTTCGCGATTCAGGCTGTAAATGGAGTCAGCAATAAGAGCCCATACCCCGCCCAGCATGTTTCCATAGACATCACCACCAACCAGGCTGGTAAGTGGTTGCTGTGGTTAGGTGTGATGACAGCGATGGTGGTGGTAGCGGTGATGATGACTATGATGATCCATCTGCAGTGTCATCATCATCATCATCATCATCTTGCAACTTTCAATATTGGCAGTATTGTTTATTGAGCCTTTTCACTCAAAATGCAATCTGGCCTCTCCCTGTCGAAGTAATTGTATTTCATTTAACATTTTGAAAAAGTATGCAGCTGTTATATGCAATGTGAATTTGTTTATAATCAAAACACCATTTTGCACAATGTGAATTTCTCAGTCTCGCTTCATGGCATTGCCGTCTGCAGTCCTCTAAGATGTCACGTTGCTCCAGCATGAATAATGACTTTAAGGCTTGAAGAGAGAGGGCAGCTGCTTTAGTGAAAGTTACACATATAATAACACTGAAACTCTAGCTCTCTGTTGGGCCTTCCTTCCCTAAATCAAAGTTCTGACTTGTGAATGGCTCATTGGGAAAAGGTGGGGGGTCCTCGAGTTCAAACCCAGACCTAACACGTAGCATGTTAAAATTTGTGGCAGGACCGCCACAAAANTCCTCGAGTTCAAACCCAGACCTAACACGTAGCATGTTAAAATTTGTGGCAGGACCGCCACAAAATGTGGCACCTTCTCGTTCCTTTGTACTTTATTTATACATCACATCTGATGATAGAAACTGTGTCAGTTTGCATTTCTCTGCTTTATAAGTGGGCATTCCAGAAATTCTTGTCTTTGTTTTACCACCGGCAAAGAAAATCATCCCTGTACAAACAACATATGAGTCATTTGTGAAACCTCTTGTTTTGGTTCACATCTGGAGGTTGAAGGCTGGTTGCTTCTCTGTCTGACACATCTCTTTGTTGTTTTTCTTTCCTCTTTGTTTAATGAGACTTTGTTTTGAGTGCAATGCAGCACAGCAAGTCTCTGCTTCTCCCTTCACAAGAGGCTACACCCCAGTTGAAACCTGTCTGTAAATCTTCAGATTTGCACACTTGACGCACTCAGAATTAATAAAAACAACAAGCTAATGCATCTGTTAATTCCTTCCTTGTCATTTTTGAGTTCCTTGAGTGAGTTTTATCATAGGCGTCAGCCACAAAGCCATCATTTCTTTGGTGTTCTTGGATGAGGCTGATGGGGGTATAAACGGACATGTTGGACTGCAGATTACATATTTAGTTAAGTGAATATCCGGGATCAACTCTGCTCATGGTTCAATATGTTAATTTCAGTTTGGAGGTGGCAGACACAAGATAGCTACACAAATATTTGCTGTTTTTGGGCCATGCTAAAATCTCTCTCTCTCTCTCTCTCTCTCTCNATATGATGTAACACGCTTTTGATGCCACAATTCTCTTTCTCCTTGTCTGTATTTTTGTATTTGTGTATGTGCGTCTGCATGTGTGTGCATTCTCTGACTTTGCTTGTGATGGATCAAGCAATGGAAATGCTTGATCCATCATCCTATTATCTCCGTCGCTCTCTCTCACTCTCTGCCTCTCTCTTACTTTTTGTATTGCTGTGTCTGTGTGCTAATTCTCTTACTATGCCCGTGATGGGGTCTGAGCCCAGCCAATGGAAATGACAGTTTGAGGATTTGTGTCTTTGCTGGTTCTTGGGTTCCAGCATTTTTTCATGCTCTTGTAGGTCTTTGACTACTACACAGAAGCACCTATCAAGGGACAAACCCTGACCAAGTGGAAAATTTAAATGAGGCCCTTTTCATTTTTCCGTGTTTTTGAGTGTGAGACGGACCCTGGAAACCACTGCCTGAGCTTGTGGGATCTAATAACAGACATAAAGTGAAGTTACAGTGTGGTAAAGACAAGAGATTGTCAGTTGAGTTCATACTGTCAAGGTTTCCATGCAGCAAAAGTTACACGTTTGTCAGCTTTGGCTCCTGGCTGCTTTTGTTGGCCATGCTTTGCAATTTTCTCTGTCACATTGTCATATCCTGTGTCATGTACAATTCAATGCCTATGTTGATGAATACATAGGATATATATTCTGATTCTGAAATATTCTGAAAGGCAGAAATCTCTATCTGTCTGTCTGTCTGTTCTTCCTGTCTCTCTGTCTCTGTCTATCTGTCTTTCTGTCTGTCTGTCTGTCTGTCTGTGGCACCAGTGTCTCTCAAACCCAGCACTGTAGGAAGTTGATACTTGGCAGGTTTATTGCTCAGGACCCAAGGACGTGCAGTGTCGTGTGCGAAGTTGTTTGGATGAACAGTTCTCGAATTGAGCTGTGCCAGTAAAAAGTAGTCCACGCGGAAGGATACTCCAGGCTTGGCAGCTCGGCAGCTCCAGGAACAGCAGCATACACTCTGAGCGTGGCAGCATATGCTCCGCTCCAGTGGCACGGTCTCAACCTGACCCGTACAACAAACAAAGCTAGCTCACGAGGACGTGCAGAACAAAATTATGGCAGGCTACAGCGCACACCATAAAGTCCAGCCCGTTCTGAACAAGCAGATTTTGAACGGGCACTGCACTAGTGTATATACCTAAAGAATTTCAGATATGCATTGCCACTTTTAGAATGAACTTCATATATATCTCCAGAACCAGTGAAACAGAAAGAGCTGTGTTCTCAATCCCTTTGTATATGGGAGTACATTTTCAAATTAAATACAGCCCTCAGTCAGCAAAGAGCATACCGTGTTTGATTACAGTGGCTTTCAGACCCAATGTAATGACCAAGTGAACTTGTCTTTGTCTGAGAATAAGAGAGGAGTGGGAGGAATGACAGGGTGGGAAGGAGAGTGAGTGTATTTTTTGACCAGACTGTGAGAGTGTGACAGAGAAGGAGAGGAAAATGAGGGAGTAAATAGGTCTGATTATCAGGGTGGCCTAATGGTGCTGACTGTCCCCATCTGACAGGCTAATAGCACACTTGACAGATAGATGTAGAAGAAGCAATGCCCAGGCCTATTGTTGGTGTCTGCAGCAGTAATGAGGCATCTGCCAGTAATCTGCCAGCCCTGTGCCCGGCCCATGTGGCCCTTTGTAGGCAGGTAATTGCACTGTTCCCAGTTTCAACAGCAGGGATTCATCAGCTGGTCAATGAAGAGGCAGAAGAATGCAGATGGGATTAACGTTAATAATGCATTTCAAAACTTAAAAGTAGAGAGACGCTTAAAAGTAGGTCTCTATTTAATGACAGTGCAAAGACTGTCATTGTATCACATATTAGAATTTTTGCAACCTTAAAGTCCATTGGCGTAGTCATGTCTCATCAAGGAAGGACACTTTTATTTTGTGTTAATTAGTTCAATTTTATTTTGTCTTTACCCTTTTTACTTTGACCAAGAGGGTCATGTTTTCTCCTGCGTTCATCTGTTATGTCTGTTTCTTAGCAGACATAAAATAACAGATAGATTCTGATTCTGGACATAGTGAGTTGTGCCAAAAAGATTTGAATATACTGTATATTGCAGCAGATCTGGGCTGAGATATGGATACAGGATTTTCCTTTCACTTTCTTTAACATTGCAAGATGAGGCATGTAGCAACATGTGTGCCTGTTTTGTAGTACTGTATTGGACTGCATTTGTTGAGAAATGTTTCCATCCCACTTTTGTGTAAATGGGGCCAAGAAAATATTAGAAACACCAACATTAATCAAGATTCACATGGGATTAATTGAATGCAGCCTCAAGGGGGCACAAGCCAGTGTCCTCCTTGTGCCGGTCCCAAGCCCGAATAAATGCAGAGGGTTGTGTCAGGAAGGGCATCCGACGTAAAACCTATGCCAAAGGAAAGATGCGAATCATTCCTATGACTTCCATACCGGATCATCGGTACTGTTGACCTACAGGGTGCTGGTGGAAATTGGGCTACTGTTGGTCGAAGAAGGAGAG